>SJXQ01010521.1:451108-468431 GCA_006408695.1 Aepyceros melampus | reverse complement strand
TGGATGGCATCACTGATTCGATGGACGTGAGTCTGAGTGAACTCCAGGAGATGGTGATGGACAGGGAGGCCTGGTGTGCTGCGATTCATGGGGTCGCAAAGAGTCGGATATGACTGAGTGACTGAACTGAACTAAATTAATTAATTTTATTTTTTTTAGTATAAATTTTTTTATTTTAATTGGAGGTTAATTACTTTATAATGTTTTATTAGTTTTGCCATACATCAGCATGAATCCGCCACAGGTATACATGTGTTCCCCATCCGGAACCCCCATCCCTCCTCCCTCCCCGTACCATCCCTCTGGGTCATACCATATTTTTAAAAAAGATGTAGCATTGGAAAAATGAAATTAGATTGACTTTAGAGCTACCAGATATTAGCTGTGAAGACAAAAAATACCCAGAATAGAATAGAATTATGAATTTCTATAATCTTTAAGGAGAACAGTTTAAGAAGATTTAATTGAAAATAAACTCACTTCAACATAGATATAATGTCAGCTCTGTTTTTATTTATTTATTTATTTTTTTGCTCCACTGGGTCTTACTTGTAGCATGCGGAATCTAGTTCCCTGACCAGGGGTATAACCTGGGCCCCTGCACTGGGAACATAGAATTTTAGCCACTGGACCATTGAGAGAGTCCCAATTCTGTTTTTATTACAATGCAGATAATTGTAAAAGAGATGTATAAATTCAGTGGATGTGAAATTTGCTGAAACAAACTCTCTGTACTCCTCAGGGTTTCAAGTCAATTTTTCTGTAGCATCAAACAGAACAATGCTCTATGGATTTACTTTGTGAGGTAAAATGTCTGATTTTCCTTCAGTACTTTACTGGCAATGGCACCCCACTCCAGTACTCATGCCTGGAAAATCCCATGGGTGGAGGAGCCTGATAGGCTGCAGTTCATGGGGTCACTAAGACTTAGGCACGACTGAGCGACTTCACTTTCACTTTTCACTTTCATGCATAGGAGAAGGAAATGGCAACCCACTCCAGTATTCTTGCCTGGAGAAGCCCAGGGACGGGGGAGCCTGGTGGGCTGACGTTCATGGGGTCACACAGAGTTGGACACGACTGAAGTGACTTAGCAGCAGCACTTTTCTGGACCATAGAAAGGATATGTCATTTAGCTGAATACCACTGACAGGCATTACAATAACTTTTTATAAATTAAGAAAAATAGGCTGCAGTTCATGGGGTCACTAAGACTTAGGCACGACTGAGCGACTTCACTTTCACTTTTCACTTTCATGCATAGGAGAAGGAAATGGCAACCCACTCCAGTATTCTTGCCTGGAGAAGCCCAGGGACGGGGGAGCCTGGTGGGCTGACGTTCATGGGGTCACACAGAGTTGGACACGACTGAAGTGACTTAGCAGCAGCACTTTTCTGGACCATAGAAAGGATATGTCATTTAGCTGAATACCACTGACAGGCATTACAATAACTTTTTATAAATTAAGAAAGAAATATGTCTCTGGAGTGGCAACTATGATGCAATAGCTACTAATTTTTCAGATAAATTTTAATTTAATCTATTTGTATTTTAGGCAAGTAGTTGGCAACTCAAAAATCAGAGGACCACAAGTTATTTGAGCTTAATGGGCTGGAGAGGTCAATTTATCCAACTCCAATTTTACAAATAAGATATTGGTATCTAGAAAGGGCAAGTCATTTGCTCATGGTCACACATACAGTTGTATCAGTCACTTTAGTTGTCAGTTTTGTCCAACTCTTCACGACACCATATGCTGCAGCATGCCAGGTTTCCCTGTCCATCACCAACTCCTGGAGCTTGCTCAAACTCATGTCCATCGACTTGGTGATGCCATCCAACCATTTCATCCTCTGTCATCTCCTTCTCCTGCCTTCAATCTTTCCTAGCATCAGGGTCTTTTCCAATGAGTCAGTTCTTCACATTAGGTGGCCAAATTATTGGAGTTTCAGACTTGGCATCAATCCTTCCAATGAATATTCAGGATAGATTTCCTTTAGGATGGACTGCTTTGATCTCCTTGCAGTCTAAGGGACTCTCAAGAGTCTTCTCCAACACCACAGTTCAAAAGCATCAATTCTTCAGTGCTCAGCTTTCTTTATGGTTCAACTCTCACATCCATACATGATTACTGGAAAAACCTAGCTTTGACTAGATGGACTTTGTTGGCAAGTTAATGTCTCTCCTTTTTAATACACAGTTTTGTCATAGGTTTGTCTAGGTTCGTCATAGCTTTTCTACCAAAGAGCAAGCGTCTTTTGATTTCATGGCTGCAGTCACCATCTGCAGTGATTTTGGAGCCAAGAAAATAAAGTCTCTCACTGTTTCCATTGTTTCCCCGTTTGCCTTAAAGTAATGGGACTGGATGCCATGACCTTCGTTTTTTGAACGTTGAGTTTTAAGCCAACTTTTTCACTCTGTTTCACATTCGTCAAGAGGCTGTTTAGTTCTTCTTCAATTTGTGCCATAAGGGTGGTGTCAGCTGTATATCTGAGGTTACTGATACTTGTTTTGGCAATCTTGATTCCAGCTTGTGCTTCACACAGCCCGGCATTTCGCATGATGTTCTTTGCATGTAAGTTAAATAAGCATGGTAACAATATACAGCCTTGACGTACTCCTTTCCCAGTTTGGAACCAATCTATTGTTCTATATTCGGTTCTAAGTGTTACTTCTTGACCTGTAAATAGGTTTCTCAGGAGGCAGGTAAGGTGGTCTGATATTCCTATCTCTTGAAGAATTTTCACAGTTTATTGTGATCTGCACAGTCAAAGGCTTTGGTGTAGTCAATAAAGCAGAAATAGATATTTTTCTGGAACTCTTGCTTTTTCTATGATCCAGTGAATTTGCCAATCTGATCTCTGGTTCCTCTTTCTTTTCTAAATCCAGCTTGAACATCTGAAATTCTCAGTTCATGTACTGTTGAAGGCTGGCTTGGAGAACTCTGAGCATTACTTTGCTAGCATGTGACATGAGTACAATAGTGCAGTAGTTTGAACATTCTTTGGCATTTGCTTTCTTTGGAATTGGAATGAAAACTGACCTTTTCCAGTCCTGTGGCCACTGCTGAGTTTTCCAAATTTGCTGGCATATTGAGTGGAGTGCTTTAATAACATCATCAGTTCATACATACAGCATCATACAGTTGCATATTTGATACCAGTACCCAAGTCTCCTCATGTCTTGTTCAATGTTATTTCTGTTAATACTATTGCTTACAGAATAGGTTGTTGTTTAAAAATTCATTTATCACTAGGTTTCATGAAATTTGGAAGATCAAATTTCATGGAAACAAAGTCATAAGCTAAGAGTTCTCCTTTGCTCCATTCTATACTTTGTTTCCATGCTAATTTAAGCTTTAAGTCAAGTTAATGCTAGCTTTAGTCTTTCTATTGCACATGCCTATTGGTTTTGATTTTCATCTTTATCTGGTCATCTCATGCAGAGGACATTGCAATTACCTCCTACATGATCTCACCTCTAAACACTCGTAGCAATTCATTCTGCCCATCTTGTCAGTTTCAACTTCCTAAAGCATGTTATCCTTTTTCTTTGTTTTCCAAAATCTATGTATTCTTCAAGGCTGAAATCAAAGATCATCTCTTTCACCATGACTTCACTTACCACTCTAGGTATAGGTGATGCCTTCATCTAAATTCTAAGAGTATAGCTCTTAGTTTTTTTTTTTTTTGAAAGAATTAAGGTTTTGTTTAAATTTATTTTTTGAACTGGTAATACTTTTACATGTTTCAAAATTCCAAAAATATCAAAAGAATATAGAGTGAAAATTATTCCTCATCTTCCCCCTCCCTCCAATTCTCCTCCCCAAGAGCAAGTAGTAAGTCTGGTAACCTTATACCCTTCAGATTCAGCATGTTTGTCTATGTGTAAGCAATGGCTTCCTCTTTACACAAATGGAAACATATCATACAAACTGTTTTATACCTTTTCATAGACAATGTATCTTGGTGCTCTTTTCCACACAAGTTCATAAAGACAGTCCCCATTTCAAGCGCTGTGGAAAAGTCAGCCAGTCCACCACAAATCACTTAGCCAGTCCCATGTGGTGGACGCCAAGGTTGATCTCCACCCATCATCTGACCTAAACTTTCACTTTTATCTAAAAGGGGGCAAAGGGATTCATACACATTTCTGAGGGAGTATGAATTGATACAGCCTCTGTGAAAGTCACTTTGTTGGTTGCTATCTAAATTACAGCAAACTCTTTGTCTCAGCAAGCCATTTGCTGGAAATGAATCCTACAGATATATTTGTACCCACACAAACTGTTCTTGTGTAGTTTTTACTATGATTTCAGAAAGTGAAAATTTAGCTCTTAGTTTTTATAGCTATTAAATTCTTATAGCTATCACTTTAGATATAAGTGATGCTTTCATCTAAATTTGTACAGCTTATTGGTTTGTTATAGCTGTTAAATTCTTATAGCTATCACTATAGATATAAGTGATGCCTTCATCTAAATTCATATAGCTATTAGTTTGTTTCAGCTATTAAATTCTTAAGCTATTAGCATTCAACTTTAATTCATCAGATATTTTTGAGTTCCTATTCTATGCTAGGAAATCATGTGGAGTTTTCTACTCACAGAGTTTCAGTGCAATAATTTGTGACTATAATATATTTATTATTTCAGATTATAATATACTTGATAACAGGGACTATGCCTGAAGATTTTTGTACTCTCCATGCTACTGCTAAGTCGCTTCAGTCGTGTCCGACTCTGTGAGACCCCATAGACGGCAGCCCACCAGGCTCCCCTGTCCCTGGGATTCTCCAGGCAAGAATACTGGAGTGGGTTGCCATTTCCTTCTCCATAACCCCTAGCAAAAAGCCTTTTGTATGTAGTTGATGATCTGTGAATATTTGTAGATATATGTTGAGCTAAGAAGGTGCTATCAGGGAGATGAAAGTGGCCTCTGTAGGATCAGTACACAAACTGTTAGATATCGATTGTAACTATTTGAAGAGCTTACCTTAACTCTTAAAGAAGTTGGTTCTTTACATATCATGAAAGTGATAAAATGATCAAGGAAGAAATATCAAGGAAAAGGAGTTATTTCATTCATACTCAGATAAATATTGTCAACAATAGGAAGTGGAAGAACACTGAATCGGATTAAAAACCCTTCAATCTCAGTTTCTACTTATATACAAATGGGACAGTGTTTCAAACCCACTTTTGCATATAGAGTAGTTGTACTGCATTATTTAATGATGAGAACTGTAAAACTGTGTAACAGTAGGTGTTTTGTTACGTAAATCTATGTAACTATAAGGTATTATTATTTAATGGAATTCTGAATTCAAAAAGGACCTATATCGAAATGTAATAATTTGTAATGTTAAGTACTTGCCTCCCATGTCTTAATTGGTGATGATATGCTTTTAGTTCAGTTCAGTTTAGTTCAGTCACTCAGTCGTGTCCGACTCTTTGCTACCCCATGAATCGAAGCATGCCAGACCTCCCTGTCCATCACCATATCCCAGAGTTCACCAAGACTCACATCCATCAAGTCTGTGATGCCATCCAGCCATCTCATCCTCGGTCATCCCCTTCTCCTCCTGCCCCCAATCCCTCCCAGCATCAGAGTCTTTTCCAATGAGTCAACTCTTCACATGAGGTGGCCAAAGTACTGGAGTTTCAGCTTTAGCATCATTCCTTCCAAAGTAATCCCAGGGTTGATCTCCTTCAGAATGGACTGGTTGGATCTCCTTGCAGTCCAAGGGACTCAAGAGTCTTCTCCAACACCACAGTTCTTAGTTTAATCTTATTTTATTTTATGATGGTAGTGTGGTCCTTGTCAGAGATTAAATCAAGGGAGGAATTATAAGGGACTTAATAGACTTTCAGATACATAATTTTGTTCATTTTCACTCCTGCCCCTTACCATTACATTGATAGCATATCCAGATCAAGATTCCTTTGCTCTGACAGTGCTTGATTGTCTTCATTTGCAGCACGACTAAACCAGATAGGATTACCAAAATGACCAACTGGTGAATGAACTAATTTTGTTAGAAACAGCTTAGCTGAATTCTGCCTGTAGAACTGTCAGTGTTTCACATTTAATTTAAGCTTCACTAAACAAATAAGCCAAATGTTAAAAAAAGTAAAGGTATAATTAAAATAAATTTTAAACTATTATTTCTCTCCTGAGTAACTTCATAATGATTCTATATTTTTACCTATCAAAAGTTCAGAATATTTGATGCCATCAATTAAATTTTAACTCATGATATTTCTAATCAACTTTAGCTAACCCACTCCAGTATTCTTCCTGGAGAATCCCATGGACAGAGAAGCCTGGTAGGCTACAGTCCACGGGGTCACAAAGAGTTGGACACGACTGAGCGACTTCACTTCACTTCACTTTAGCTACTCAGTGAAAGTTTACTAATTCTAAAACACCCTGGTTGTCCTTATAGAAATTAAGCCCCATTGTGAATGATGTAAATCAGTGTAGCATAGAAGAAATATGTTCTTAAGATATATTTTATTAAAATAAGCTTGAAGACTATACAATGATGGATTTAAATGAGTAAATTATCCCATTACATAACTAGTTTCCTGTTCATTTGAAAACTTTTTACTGAATGCTTACTTTGTGAACAAGAAACCTAAACTCCTTCTTCAATGGAAATTATACTTCAAACCATGTTGATGTATGGCAAAACCAATATAATATTGTAAAGTAATTAACCCCCAATTAAAAGAAATAAATTTATATAAAAGAGAACAATAGAGCTAAAATACATAAGTAAATAAAATATTTACACATTACTATAAATGCTATGTTGGCATAAATATATAAATGCATAAGGTGGCTTAAAGCACAACATTCAGAAAACGAAGATCATGGCATCCAGTCCCATCACTTCATGGGAAATAGATGGGGAAACAGTAGAAACAGTGTCAGACTTTATTTTTTTGGGCTCCAAAATCACTGCAGATGGTGACTGCAGCCATGAAATTAAAAGGCGCTTACTCCTTGGAAGAAAAGTTATGACCAACCTAGATAGCATAGTCAAAAGCAGAGACATTACTTTGCCGACTAAGGTCCATCTAGTCAAGGCTGTGTTTATTCCAGTAGTCATGTATGGATGTGAGAGTTGGACTGTGAAGAAGGCTGAGCGCCAAAGACTTGGAGAAGACTCTTGAGAGTCCCTTGGACTGCAAGGAGATCCAACCAGTCCATTCTGGAGATCAGCCTTGGGATTTCTTTGGAAGGAATGATGCTAAAGCTGAAGCTCCAGTACTTTGGCCACCTCATGCGAAGAGTTGACTCATTGGAAAAGACTTGATGCTGGGAGGGATTGGGGGCAGGAGGAGAAGGGGACGACAGAGGATGAGATGGCTGGATGGCATCACTGATTCAATGGACACGAGTCTGAGTGAACTCCGGGAGTTGGTGATAGACAGGGAGGCCTGGCGTGCTGCAATTCATGGGGTCACAAAGAGTCGGACACGACTGAGCAACTGAACTGAACTGATAAATGCTTTGAAGGAAGCACCATTTTATTCAGTAATTTAGAATGGGAGACTGCCAATAACTTCTTTATGTAGGCAACATACTATTTATTTATTTTAATTAATTTATTTTGGAGACTATTTACTTAACAGTATTGTATTGGTTTTGCCATACGTTGAAGTACTATTTAGAAGTAGGCCAATTTACTATTGCCTCAGTGTGTTATCAAATCATCAAAAACAGCTTAACTAAAAGCTGATAAAGCAGTGATTGCACCCAGTGTCTCAGGGGCTTTAATGTATATCTACCATAAATGTTTGCTTTGGCTTCTAGAGCATTTCCTTAGTGTTTTCTGTGAGTCACGCTAAACATACTATAGAAAGAAATAATCATCAACAAGCAGACATGAAATATAACTTGTGTAAACAAGGTAAAAAGTCTGTTATGAAAGGCTGGCTAGAATTCCCAAATGGACCAAGAACAGGATTCAAAGGGTCACTCATGTTTTCTCTAGCCAAACCTGCAATCATGGATAGCAAGATTGTAAGGAAAAAAATTTCCAACAGAAATATTGTAGACAAATATGCCACAACAATAAACGATTTAAAATTTATGACAGTTTTGAGGAATTTTGATGTTTAAAGCTTGATAAAATAGGAATAATTTGAGATATGTTATCTAATAATTAGAATTCATTTATGTTACTATTTACAATATATATGTATTAATGCCCCCTTCTTATAAAAATTTTAAATGCTATAAGCTCATTTATTAATAAATTTATGACAGTTTTGAGGAATTTTGATGTTTAAAGCTTGATAAAATAGGAATAATTTGAGATATGTTATCTAATAATTAGAATTCATTTATGTTACTATTTACAATATATATGTATTAATGCCCCCTTCTTATAAAAATTTTAAATGCTATAAGCTCATTTATTAACTACCAATTCATCCCATATTTAATTTTCCTTTTCTTCCCTTTAGACTGACTTTAAATCCGACTGACTTCTTAAAGAGTCAAGCTCATGCACCAAAGTATTTCAGAAGAAACATATTTAATATGACTGAAGTTTTTGTTATCCTTAAATAGTCCTAGGAAAAATAAATTTCTGAATTTTATAGAGGAAAGGAGGAAGTTGTTTCATTGTTTGGGTTTTTGAATGAGAAGATTGTGCCTTTGGAGACTTAAGTGATCAAGAGGCTGTTTGGATGCCCTCTGGAAACTTAAGTAGGCCTAAAATATCCAGGCCTCTATTTTTATATTTTTAAAATGAAAGATAGGTTCAGCTCCTTTTTTTTTTTTTTTGACATACATTCTTGTCAAAGAATTTCAAGGATCCCTAAAGAGATTAAACAGGTTTATAAAAGCCGCTGTGGAGTAAGAGTTGGCATATAAAATGAAGGAAGTGATTAGAGTGAAGAAAGTTTCCTAAAGGCTCCAACAGTGGAAATGCAACAGTTACTTGTTACCATGATGTAATCACATCTCCAAAGAAAAACTTTGCGTGAAATGTTCCCTTGGTATCTCTAATTTTCTTGAAGAGATCTCTAGTCTTTCCCCTTCTGTTCTTTTCCTCTATTTCTTTGCATTGATCGCTGAAGAAGGCTTTCTTATCTTTTCTTGCTATTCTTTGGAACTCTGCATTCAGATGCTTATATCTTTCCTTTTCTCCTTTGCTTTTTGCCTCTCTTCTTTTCACAGCTATTTGTAAGGCCTCTCCAGACAGCCATTTTGCTTTTTTGCATTTCTTTGCGATGGGGATGGTCTTGATCCCTGTCTCCTGTACAATGTCACGAACCTCATTCCATAGTTCATCAGGCACTCTATCTATCAGATCTAGACCCTTAAATCTATTTCTCACTTCCACTGTATAATCATAAAGGATTTGATTTAGGTCATACCTGAATGGTCTAGTGGTGTTGCCCACTTTCTTCAATTTAAGTCTGAATTTGGCAATCAGGAGTTCATGATCTGAGCCACAGTCAGCTCCCGGTCTTGTCTTTGTTGACTGTATAGAGCTTCTCCATCTTTGGCTGCAAAGAATATAATCAATCTGATTTCGGTGCTGACCATCTGGTGATGTCCATGTGTAGAGTCTTCTCTTGTGTTGTTGGAAGAGGGTATTTGCTATGACCAGTGCCTTTTCTTGGCAAAACTCTATTAATGTGGTATATCACATTAATTGATTTGCTAGTATTAAACTCTCCTTGCATACCTGGAATAGTTCCAACTTGGTTATGTTGTGTGATCCTTTGTATATATTGTTGGATTTGGGTCATGTGCTCTGCTCTGCTCACTCAGTCATGTCCAATTCTTTGCAATCCCATGGACTGTAGCCACCAGGCTTTTCTGTCCTTGGGATTCTCCAGGCAAGAATACTCTAATAGGTTGTCATTTCCTACTCCAGGGGTCAAACCTATGTCTCTTACATCTTCTGTGTTGGAAGGCAGATTCTGTATTTTTCTTCCACCTGGTAAGTCCAGAATTTGGTTTACTAGTATTTTCTTAATTTTTTCAACTATATTCATTAGTGGTATAACCCTGTAACTTTCATTTTCTGTAATGCCTTTGATTTTGGTGTCTGGGTAAAGGTAATCTTATAGAATGAATTTGTGATTTTTTTCTTCCTCTTTAATTTCTTGGAATAGTTTGAGAGAAATAGGTATTATCTTTATATGTTTGATAGTTTCCTCTGTGAAGATGGTCTTTCTAGGACTTTTGCTGCTGGAGATTTTTTAAGTTCAACCTAGTCATTTCTTATTTTGGTTTTGAGTCTCTCTTTTCTTCTCGGTTAGCATGGCTGAAGATTTATCAGTTTTGTTTATCTTTTCAGATAAACAACTCTTAATGTCATTGATCTTTTCTTTAAGTCTCTATTTTATTTATTTTCTCTTTGACCTTTGATCATTGATGTAAATGGGATGTTAAACTGCTCTACTATCATTGCATTATTGCCAACTTATCCTTTTGTCTATTAATACTATGCATATCGATATATCTATATATAGATATTTAAGTGCTCATGGATTGGGTACACATACATCAACAGATGTGTATCCTGTTCTTTTATTATCCCTTTATCATTATATGATGCCTTCTTTTTTTGTTATCGCCTTTGTTCTAATGTTTATTTTGTCTGATATTAATATTACTGCCCATTTTGTCATTTATGTTTGCGTGCAATATTTTTTTTCTTATCCTCTCACTTTCAGTCTGTGTATGTCTATGGATTTGAAGTGATTCTCTTGTAGGCAGCATATTTGTTTTGTTTTCTTGTTCATGTCTGACTCTTTTGTGACCCCATGGACTGTAGCCCACCAGACTCTTCTGTCTGTGGGATTTCCCAGGCAAGAATACTGGAGTAGATTGCCATTTCCTTTTATCAGGGATCTTCCTGACCTAGGAATTGAACCTCTATCTCCTGCATTGCAAGTAGATTCTTTATCACTGAGCCAATTGGGAAGCCCTCAGGCAGCATATAGATGAGTCTTATATTTTCATCCAATTACTCATGTTTTATCTTTTGACTGGAGCATTTAGTCCATTAACATTACTTGTTTTCCAGTTTGTTTTTCTAGTTATTCTGCAATAATTTCTTCTTTTTGTTTCTTCCATTGTGAATTAATGATATTGTTTAGTGGTATGCTTGTGGTTTTTTGTTTTTAGTTTCTGTGTATCTATTGCAATTTTTTTGATATGTGGTTACCATGAGTTTTATATATGTTGCCTCATAATTATATCAACTTGTTTTAAACTGGTTTTAAACTTGTTTTAAACTGGTGGTCATTTCAGTTCAACACATTTTCAATGATCCACAGTTTTGTTTTGTTTTGTTTTTACTCACCTCTGCAAGGAGATCCAAACAGTCCATTCTGAAGGAGATCAACCCTGGGATTTCTTTGGAAGGAATGATGCTAAAGCTGAAACTCCAGTACTTTGGCCACCTCATATGAAGAGGTGACTCATTGGAAAAGACCCTGATGCTGGGAGGGATTGGGGGCAGGAGGGGAAGGGCAATATCAACTTGTTTTAAACTGGTTTTAAACTTGTTTTAAACTGGTGGTCATTTCAGTTCAAACACATTTTCAATGATCCACAGTTTTGTTTTGTTTTGTTTTTATTCACCTCTGCAAGGAGATCCAAACAGTCCATTCTGAAGGAGATCAACCCTGGGATTTCTTTGGAAGGAATGATGCTAAAGCTGAAACTCCAGTACTTTGGCCACCTCATGTGAAGAGGTGACTCATTGGAAAAGACCCTGATGCTGGGTGGGATTGGGGGCAGGAGGAGAAGGGGACCACCGAGGATGAGATGGCTGGATGGCATCACGGACTCAATGGACGTGAGTCTGAGTGAACTCCAGGAGTTGGTGATGGACAGGGAGGCCTGGCGTGCTGTGATTCATGGGGTCACCAAGAGTCGGACATGACTGAGCGACTGAACTGAACTGACTCCCTCACTTTGTGTTTTGATGCCATACTTTATATCTTCTTGCTTATTCCTTAGCTATTTACTGTAGTTAGAGTTGAGTATATAATTTAGTTTTTAATATTCATGCTAGTTTACTTAAGTGATTGGTTCTCAGCCTTTATAGCCTCCCTGTATATGTGACTTTGGGCTTCCCAGGTGTATTAACGGTAAAGAACTCGCCTGCCAATGCAGGAGAAGTAAGAGATGTGCATATGACCCTGTATCAGGAAGATCTCCTGGAGTAGGGCATAGCAACCTACTCTAGTATTCTTGCCTGTAGAATCCCAAGGACAGTGGAGCCTGGTGGGCTACAGTCCCTAGGGTAACAAAGACTTGGAAGTGACTAAAGCCACTTAGAACACATGCATGCATATTTCTGAAACTTCAGTAGTCAATGTCTATTGACAATATTGGTCACTGAAAAAACTATTGATAAGAGGAGACTTGTATGTAACATCTATTGCCGTCTTTTGCAAGATATAGATTATTATGCTATATTATGTTTTAAAATTCTACTATAAAATGCTTTCTTATTTGAAGGATTTAAAGTGACTAGAAAATAGCTCTTTAAAAATCTAGTTCTATATGGTTAGGAAGGAAAAAATGTTCAAATTCATGAGTTTTAACTTATTTATATAAAATTAAGAAAAAAAGTCTTTTAAAAAAGTAAATAAGAATTTCTATTATGTTATAGAACCATATCCACACAAAAGTGATTTGCTCGATGTATTTTTTTGAACCCTGTATGTCTGTCTCCTTTATGACCCCTTGGACTGTAACTTGCTAGGCTCCTCTGTCCATGGGGATTTTCCAGGCAAGAATACTGTAGTGGGTAGCCTATCTCATTGGAAAAGATTCTGATGCTGGGAGGGATTGGGGGCAGGAGGAGAAGGGGATGACAGAGGATGAGATGGCTGGATGGCATCACCAACTCAATAGACATGAGTTTGAGTGAACTCCGGGAGTTGGTTATGGATAGGGAGGCCTGGCGTGCTGCAATTCATGGGGTCGCAAAGAGTTGGACACGACTGAGCGACTGAACTGAATTGATATGCAAATAGCCAACATTTCTTCATCAAAGGAATGTTACAATATGTAATTTGAAATTCAGCTACTGTGTAAGTAGGAAATTTAGTAAACAAGAAGAAAAACATATTTCACTGAACTTCTATTTGACTATCATATAAATTGTGATGAAAAAGCAAATTCAAGAGTATAATTCAGAGACTCTACTTTAACTACCTAAATTCATTTCAAATGAAATTGAAAATAGAATATTCCTTTAGTAAATTTGCTAATATTTACAGTGCTATATGGGCTTCCTTTGTGGCTCAGTTGGTAAAGAATCTATCCACAATGTGTGAGACCTGGGTTCAATCCCTGGGTTGGGAAGATACCCTGGAGAAGAGAAAGGCTACCCACTCCAGCATTCTGGCCCAGAGAATTCCCTGGACTGTATCGTCCATGGGGTAGCAAAGAGTCGGACATGACTGAGCAGCTTTCACTTTTACTTTAACTTTCACAGTGCTATGTAATATCTCAATTAATAATTCTTTTTATTTATACTTTATGGTGGAACTGCTGCTTAAACACATGCTAATAGATTTGTACTTTTCTAAATTAGTTTTGATAGAAGGCTAAACGTACATAGTTATGTGGAATAGCAAATTAGTAAATAAAATGCAATTTAGAAAACAGGAAATTAATTTTAAAGGCAATTTTTTTTCAGACTTTTAATTTTCTTACTTTGTTCCTCACATCCTGACATATACACTGGCCTTCAATCAATGAGGCTTAATAGGATTGCTTAGATGAAAAAGGGATCTATGCATTTGCTTTAATTTTATCTCTAGCACTCACTGATCTCCAGAACAAATATTAACTCCTTTGGAGATGACAAGCATATGAAAGAAAACCCTTCTAAATTATATTATGTACTCACACAGTTTTTAATAAGACTGTGTGAAAAATTAGAAACACTTCACACTGCAGATTGATAGGCATATTTTTATCAGTTTTCTTGGGAGAATTTCTCTTTTTAAAGTTGTAATTGTTTAGATTTTAGTTATTATTCCTGAAATTCAAAGACAAAGTTTAAATTTCACCCAAACAGCACATATACATAATAGCATATATTTTGTGCAAATATTTTTGTAGTTACTATTTTCTGGCATCAAGCAACAAAATAATGTAAATCAACTATTTTGCCTTCTGCCTCCATGGTATGCAAATGTTTTGTACAAATGTTCTTATATATACAAACACAAACAGATTGAGATGATGAGAATGTATTTTTATAGTTTATTTCAGCCAATATTCTATTTTATTAAATTAATATAAACACTATATCAGTAATTAATGAACTATCTGAACAGTAGTTCAGTTGCTCAGCTGTATCTGACTCTGTCAACCCATGGACTGTAGCATGCCAGGCATCCCTGTCCATCACCAACTTCTGGAGCCTACTCAAACTCATGTCTATTATGTCGGTGATGCCATCTAATCATCTCATCCTCTGTCGTCCCCTTCTCCTCCCACTTTTAATGTTTCCCAGAATCAGGATCTTTTCCCATGAGTTGGTTCCTCGCACCAGGTGGCCAAAGTATTGGAATTTCAGCTTCAGCATCAGTCCTTCCAATGAATATTCAGGACTGATTTCCTCTAGGTTGACTGGTTTGATCTCCTTGCAGCCTAAGGGACTCTCAAGAGTCTTCTCCAACATCACTGTTCAAAAGCATCAGTTCTTTGACCCTCAGCTTTCCTTATAGTCTAAAACTCATATGCACAAATAACTACTGGAAAAACCATAGCTTTGATAAGACAGACTTTTGTTGGCCAAATAAAGTCTCTGCTTTTTAATATGCTGTCTAGTTTGGTCATAGCTTTTCTTCCAAGGAGCAAGAGTCTTTTAATTTCATGGCTGCAATCACCATCTGCTGTGATTTTTGAGCCTCACAAAATAAAATCTGTCAGTGTTTCCTTTGTTTCCCCCTGTATTTGCCATGAAGTGATGGGACTGGATGCCATGATCTCAGTTTTCTGATTGTTGAGTTTTAAGCCAACTTTTATACTATCCACTTTGACTTTCATCAAGAGGCTCTTTATTTCTTCTTTGCTTTCTGCCATAATGTTGATGTCATCTGTGTATCTCAGGTTACTGAGATTTCTCTGGGAAATCTTTTAAATATAAATTTATTTATTATAATTGGAGGTTAATTGCTTTAAATATTGTATTGGTTTTGCCATACATCAACATATATCCACCACAGGTATACCAGTGTTCCCGATCCAGAACCCCCTTCCCTCCTCCCTCCCTATACCATCCCTCTGGGTCATCTCAATGCACCAGCCCCAAGCATCCAGTATCATGCATTAAACCTGGACTGGTGACTCATTTCATATCTGATATTATACATGTTTCAATGCCATTCTTCCAAATCATCCCACCCTCTCCCTCTCCCACAGAGTCCAAAAAGCTGTTCTATACATCTGTGTCTCTTTTGCTGTCTCACATACATGGTTATCGTTACCATGTTTCTCAATTCTATATATATGTGTTAGTATACTGTATTGGTGTTTTTCTTTTTGGCTTACTTCACTCTGTATAATAGGTTCCAGTTTGATCCACCTCATTAGAACTGATTCAAATGTATTCTTTTTAATGGCTGAGTAATACTTCATTGCATATTGTACAATAGCTTTCTTATCCATTCATCTGCTAATGGACAGCTAGGTTGCTTCCATGTCCTGGCTATTATAAACAGTGCTACAGTGAACATTGGGGTACACGTGTCTCTTTCAATTCTGGTTTCCTCAGTGTGTATGCCCAGCAGTGGGATTGCTGGGTCATAAGGCAGTTCTATTTCCAGTTTTTTTTTTTTTTTTTAAGGAATCTTCACACTGTTCTCCATAGTGGCTGTACTAGTTTCCATTCCCACCAACAGTGTAAGAGGGTTCCCTTTTCTCCACACCCTCTCCAGCATTTACTGCTTGTAGTCTTTTGGATCGCAGCCATTCTAACTGGCGTGAAATAGTACCTCATTGTGGTTTTGATTTGCATTTCTCTGATAATGAGTGATGTTGACCATCTTTTTATGTGTTTGTTAGCCATCTGTGTGTCTTCTTTGGAGAAATGTCTATGTAGTTCTTTGGCTCATTTTTTGATTGGGTCGTTTATTTTTCTGGAATTGAGCTGCAGGAGTTGCTTGTATATTTTTGAGATTAGTTGTTTGTCAGTTGTTTCATTTGCTATTATTTTCTCCCATTTTGAAGGCTGTCTTCTCACCTTGCTTATAGTTTCCTTTGTTGTGCAGAAGCTTTTAATTTTAATTAGGTCCCATTTGTTTATTTTTGCCTTTATTTCCAGTATTCTGGGAGGTGGGTCATAGAGGATCCTGCTGTGAAATATGTTGGAGAGTGTTTTGCCTATGTTCTCTTCTAGGACTTTTATAGTTTCTGGTCTTACATTTAGATCTTTAGTCCATTTTGAGTTTATTGTTGTGTATGATATTAGAAAGTGATCTAGTTTCATTCTTTTACAAGTGGTTGACCAGTTTTCCCAACACCACTTGTTAAAGAGATTATCTTTAATCTATTGTGTATTCTTGCCTCCTTTGTCAAAGATAAGGTGTCCATAGTTGTGTGGATTGATCTCTGGGCTTTCTATTTTGTTCCATTGATTTATATTTCTGTCTTTGTGTTGGTACCATATGTCTTGTTGACTGTGGCTTTATAGTAGAGCCTGAAGTCAGGCAGGTTGATTCCTCCAGTTCCATTCTTCTTTCTCAAGACTACTTTGGCTATTTGAGGTTTTTTGTATTTCCATACAAATTGTGAAATTATTTGTTCTAGCTCTGTGAAAAGCACCCTTGGTAGCTTGATAGGGATTGCATTGAATCTATAAATTGCTTTGGGTAGTATACTCAATTTCACTATATTGATTCTTCTGATCCATGAACATGGTATATTTCTCCATCTATTAGTGTCCTCTTTGATTTCTTTCACCGGTGTTTTATAGTTTTGTATATATAGGTCCTTAGTTTCTTTAGGTAGATATATTCCTAATTATTTTATTCTTTTCGTTGCAATGGTGAATGGAATTGATTCCTTAATTTCTTTTTCTACTTTCTCATTATTAGTGTATAGGAATGCAAGGGATTTCTGTGTGTTGATTTTATATCCTGCAACTTTACTATATTCATTGATTAGCTCTAGTAATTTTCTGGTGGAGTCTTTAGGGTTTTCTATGCAGAGGATTGTGTCATCGGCAAACAGTGAGAGTTTTACTTCTTCTTTTCCAATCTGGATTCCTTTTATTTCTTTTTCTGCTCTGATTGCTGTGGCCAAAACTTCCAGA
>SJXQ01010521.1:333969-443211 GCA_006408695.1 Aepyceros melampus | reverse complement strand
CAATCTTGATTCCAGCTTGTGTTTCTTCCAGCCCAGCGTTTCTCATGATGTACTCTGCATATAAGTTAAATAAGCAGGGTGACAATATACAGCCTTGACGTACTCCTTTTCCTATTTGGAACCAGTCTGTTGTTCCATGTCCAGTTCTAACTGTTGCTTCCTGACCTGCATACAGATTTCTCAAGAGGCAGGTCAGGTGGTCTGGTATTCCCATCTCTTTCAGAATTTTCCACGGCTTATTGTGATCCACACAGTCAAAGGCTTTGGCATAGTCAATAAAGCAGAAATAGATGTTTTTCTGGAACTCTCTTGCTTTTTCCATGATCCAGCGGATGCTGGCAATTTGATCTCTGGTTGCTCTGCCTTTTCTAAAACCAGCTTGAACATCAGGACAAAGTATACTAATATGTGCATGCATGCTAAGTCGCTTCAGTCTTGTCTGACTCTTTGCGACCCCTGTGGACCGTAGTCCACCAAGCTCCTCTGTCCATGGGATTCTCCAGGCAAGAATACTTGAATAGGTTGCTGTGCCTTCCTCCAGGGGATTTTCTCAACCCTGGGATCGAACCCAAATCCCTTACACCTCCTGCATTAACAGGTGGGTTCTTTACCACTAGCGCCACCTGGGAAGCCCATATGAAAATTAGTGGTCATACTAGAAAGGAGAGATTGTATTAAATAAAAAAATTTGTACCTTGTTTTTTCTTTAGTACTGGTAATTATCTTTTTCTAAAAGAAAAAAACAATTCAAAATATGGTATCATTTACGGTTCAGGGTAGCTTGTGTCGAGGGCCTTCCTCATCAGTGGATATCACTGCAGTAACTTAACTGCCGTAAGAATATTAAATCTGTGTCTTTATCAAGAGTCTCCCTCTTCTAGCCATGATGAAGTAAAAAGACATAATTAACCCTTCTATCTTAAACAATAAAACACTGAACAAAATATAAGAAACAATAGCTTTCAGACACTGGACAATGGGTATACAGAACTGTGATCCTTGAAGATGGAAAACAAACAAGGTGAGCCCTAGAATTATCCCAGCTTACTGTGTGAAAAAATTTCCAACCTACAGGAGAGAGAGGAGGAACTTAAACAGAATCCAGAAGCTTGCCAAATCAAAGGCACAGAGATTAGCAACTGGACAGGCCAAGGCACCTAGAATTTGTGGCGTAGAGTACTGTAAAGGAGGGAGTTTAACAGGGTATTCTATAAGTTTGTACAGGGGTCCTCTTACATCTTTTGCTGAGCACTGATCTGCACATAAGAAAGAGAAAACTACTCAAGGCTGGGGGTAAAGACCACTGGAAAAGAGAAGAAATTGTGGAGCTCATGGAAGGCTCTACAAGCAAAATAATTTGCATTTCCACCAGCAAGAGTAGAAAAACCTACTAATATATGAATTATCAAGAAGAATCTTCAGATGGGTACTGCATTAGTAATCTGGCCAAATTAGCCTATAATAAAAGTTGCTCTTAACCCAATTTAATAACCCTTAAAAGCAAATCCTAAAAGGATGAAACTGATTCCACACAACATAACTGCATTCCAGAACAAAGTCTAACATTATATAAAGGAACATAATAAAATCAAACCTTACAACATTAACATCACAATGTTCAAAATCTAATTTAAAAATTACCAGCATTCAAGAAATAGAAAAGGGACTTCCCTGGTGGTCTAGTGGTTAAGAAAACACCTTGCAGAACTATACTCAATATTTTGTAATAACCTATAGTGGAAAAGAATCTAAAAAAGAATACACATATGTATACACACACACACACATATACACATCACTTTGCTCTATGCCTGAAACTGATACAACACTGTAAATCAACAGTTTCAATAATTTTTCAAAAAAAAAAAAAGAATCCACCGTGCAGTGCAGGGGACACGGGTTCAATCCCAGGTCAGAGAACTCAGATCCCACTAGAGTCCACCTGCTGCAACCAAGGATCCCACATGATGCAACGAAGATCCTACGTGCCACAACTAAGACCCAATGTAGCCTAATTAATTAATTTTAAAAACCCAAAGAAGCCAGAAAAACATAACCCATAAGCAGGAGAAAAATCAGTCAATAAAACAGACCTAGACATGAAGAGAGATGATGGAGTTAGTGGGAAAGGACATTAAAACAGCTATTGTAAATATGCTCCATATGCTCAGGAAGGTACCAAGTGAAAAGAAAACTTGTGTTCACATAAATATGTGTACAAAAATGTTTACAGAGGTTTTATTTACAATCCCTGAAAACTGGAAACTTTCTAAATGTCCCTCCACTGATAAATGGATAAGTTAAACTAGTGTATTCCCATATGGAATATTACCCTGCAATAAAAAGGGACAAACTACTGATACCTGCATCAACATGGATGGCTTCAAACAAATTACTATGTATAAGAAGCCAGACTCAAAAAATGGTATGATATCATCTATATACTTTTTTAGAAAAGGCAAAATCATGGGGATAAGGAATAGATCAGTGTTTGCTAGAAAGTGGCTAGGAGCTGATCTCACAGGAGTGGGTGGAGGAGTTGATCTTACAGAAGTACAGAGAAGAGGGAAGTTTTTAAGATGGTAAAACTCTTCTAAATCTTGATTTTCTGTGATAATTATACTTCTATATGCATTTGCTGAAATTCAGAACAGTACATTAAAAATGGTGAATTATATCATATATGTAAATTATACTTCAAAAAACCTGACTAAAAAATACATTTTTTTCATCACACTTTACACAAAATGGAGAGTACATGCCACTTCCTACTATTTGTTGTGTTTCATTTAGTAAAATTCACTTTCCTCTTTGTACTTTCTTAGTACACCTGAGCATTCTCAGATATCCTTTCTTCTCTTGTTGCTATAGCTGTAAACATTGATCTCATTTGACTGTGTACATGGCTTAACTGTGCAGGTAAGTCAGACATCTATAAAATACCTCCCCAACTCCAACTCTCCTTCATTTCCTCACTGAAAGACCTCTTTATTCATCCATTAATGGGTATTAAAGCCTCTGGGGCAGCTCTTCACCCTTGGAAAATTCTATATTCTTGAAAACAAGGACACTGGTAAAAGCCATGTAGATGCAAACCATACCAGGGTACACTGAGAACATTCTGCCAATGGGAAATTTGCTAGAGGGTTCTCATGGAAGACTTCCTAGCTTAGGAAAAAAAAAAAAAGACATGTGACTTGATGACAATGGGAACCTCTTATTCTGAGGAGAGCTGACCTGATCCTAAAGCTATTACATTGTGAATGAGAGAGCAGGGAAATAAAAAAAAATTTTCTTCCTAGGCAATCCTTCTTTCCACTCTTTGCTTCTACTCTTCTCCATGATTCCAAATCCCCTCTACTTTACTCATGATACATACAGGAGTCCCAAGCAGAAGATGAACTTTTCATAAACAGTCCCAACAATAAGAATAAAGTAAACTAATCAACAGTGACAGAATGCAGATCAGGGGTTGCCAAGGGATAAGGGACAGAGGTGGTAAAAGTGACATAAAGGGACACAAGGAAATTTGGGGAGAGGGGGTGGATATGTACATTATCTTGATTTAATGACAGCTTCATGTACATATACACATGTCAAAACTTATCAAAAATTGTATCCTTTAAAAAAGTGCAGTTTGGGACTTCCCTGAGGGTCCAGTGGTTAAGACTCCATGCTTCCACTCTAGGGGGTGTGGGTTCCATCCCTGGTCAGGGAACTAAGATCCCACATGCCTCAGCGTGGTCAAAAAAAAAGAATGCAGTTTATTATATATCAATTACATCCCAATAAAGCTAATAAGTTGGAGCTTTTTAATAGACAGCTTTATTGAGTGGCTTACTATTTCTGGGAAATCTAAAGAAATCTTTCTTGACCTTTAAACTTAGGTAGGTTTGATTAGACTCTACACTCAAACTTACATGGATACATGACCTCTTATAGAAATAAGGAATACTCATGTGGCTGCAGAGTAAATTTTAGGTGAGCCAATCACCAAAAGGTTTTTGCAAAAAAGATTTTTATCTAATGCCCACTTCCTCTTCTAAGTTATGCTAAAAATATATAGGTACATTAAAAATCCTTAAAACCTTGTACCTTTTCAAATCACACAATGTTCCTTTGGGATCCAAGCTCTTCTATTTGCTGCTGTCAATTCCCACCCACTCTCACACCCATCTCACTGGCATTCACTAAATCTACAAGCCTCCCTATTTTCTCTCTTTCACAAACATCAAGAAAGGGTTACAGGGATGCTAACCAGCTTTCTCCTGAGATGAATTCTGAGTTCCTGAAGGCGAGGAAGTCCACACATACTTTCTTATTGCCTGAGAAAAGGAGACTACTATAGTTCTGTGCCAAGTAAGGCACCAAGCAACTAGGGGAGAATCTTTTGCAGTCTTTTTCTTTCATAGACCAAAAATCACAGCTGATGGGGAGAGAAAAATAAAAAGAAGACAGCTTACCCATAGAGTAGAGGTTGTCAAAGCTCTGGTGCATGCGGATAATCTCATAGTAGAGTTCATCATAACTGCTGGGGGTGGGCAGGAATGTATCTCCATATGTGATAAACATATTAAATAGGTTCACAATCTAAAAAAGAAGCAAAAGCCCATATATAGACATCATACTATGAAGACTCAGAAGGGTATTATCAGTAGTGTGCTATATAGCCAGCTCTTATTGTCTTTCAAGAGCAGTTAAATTTTCAGCAATTTTGTGAGCTGATTATTAAACAAAATCATTATTAAAAATTAACTTCTATAAAACCATTCAATAAATTACATAAAGTAATAATTACTGAAAACTCATCACTTTCTAATTATTTTCTACCTTTCCATATTATCAATCCCTTTGAAATTAATTTACACCTCCTATATCTGTGTGGTGGGAATATTATATAACAGTGTGTGTTACCATTATTTCATGGAAGAACCCCAGGTTCTCCAAAGACACAGGTGAAAGTGGAAGCACTAGTAGAGAGATTCTGATCCAAAAGGAAAATAAAGGCTTGGTATCCCCCTATAGTTGAACCCTTAGAACACCAGCTCCTGTCTCAAAACAGCCCATTTTTGCCCTAGAGTATAGCTTCAGAAAAATAAATGTGTTTTTTTGCTACTCACCATAAGAGCTAACGTAAAAATGTTGTGCTTTGCCAAAAGTACAGTCTCATTTGACATAAGGAACTTCAACAAATTTATCAAGGCTTTAAAAAAAGAAAAAAAAAAGGCAATGATAAGATAATCAAAGCATAATCAATAAAGTTAAATGAAAGTAGACTAGATCTAAAGAAATCCAAACAGGGCTAGAATGAGTATATCACAGCTACTAGGAGATTTTTAAAAGCAGGCAGAGCAGGTGTAGTTGAAGAAAGCACTGACCTTCTCAAGACATGTCTGCTTATCTGTCCACAGAAGGTTTTAAAAAAAATCTACTTTTTACTTCTTAAATAGCAATTAAGCTCAGGAACTTGACTATAAAATGGACATTTCAGTGTTCCAAATTTACACCTGTATGCTGATTTCCCCATCAAATTTCCTCAGTGTATTGAGCGTCCCTTCTCACCCCAGGCTGCTAGCATTTCAAGTCACCAAGTTTTAGCTACGTATCTGTTTCAAACTTTAGTGTTAAGAAGGACATCTTTTGAATTTAAATGATCAACAGACATACTGTAGAACCTACTGCTTTAGTTCTGGATAAAAAAAGAGCTCATGAAGGGAAAAAAAGCCCTTAACTGTTCTAAATATTCAAATAAGAATGCAACATGCTCTGTCCTCTCTTAACTGTGAAAACATTTACTGAAAAGATCCCCTTTTTGCCTTGTAATCTTTAATGAGGGGAGAGAGTGCCAAAACCCAAGCAATCTCAATCATGAGACTGACCGCTAAGTCCCCAGTTAAACAGTACAGCTTTAAAGACATTTTTGCCAATAAATATTAAGCATAAAATAATTTAACCACTGCCTTATACTCTTTCACTCAAGGCTATAAACTCAGTCCTGCTTCTGTGCCCACCATAGCCACTGCCACGGTACCTATCTCCCTTGTGTGATGGGGAATATAAAGGAGGGGTCCAGCGGCTACAAGTATTTGATGTTCCTTTTGTCTTCTCCCCGTCAACCTGTCCTACTTCTACATATACACACACAAAAAAGGCTTAACCGCTCCTTTCCTAAGACCATACCTGCTTTTTTGTCAGCAGAGAAGTCCATTCTCTAGTCTGAGCTTTGTGTGAAGTTTACTACTCTTAGAAAAGAGATGTGAGCTTAGATTTGAAATAGCAGTGAATGCTGAGTAGGAGTAAGTCTCTCCAGACACTTGCTGCCTGCCATACAACACCCCTCACTCTCAACCCTCTAAAAGCACAGGTACAGTAAAGAAACAGCAGGCAAGGAAAAGTACAAGAGCTTGTCACATTCTGTTTCTAAAGCCTGACTCTTCCCTTCAAATAGGAAAAAAAAGCCTCGCTAGGGTTGAAGGAGGCAGGCATCCTCATTTATGAACTCTTCACCCTGACTCAAGTTCTCTGAGGTTTCCTAATAGAAAGGCAAATGATAGGCAGCTGGCTTTTTTGATGTTGTCTGTTAACAAGTGATCTATTGGACTGGACCCAAAAAAGCTCCACAGGAGACCACTCTGGATCATACAATCTACTAAGCTCCTACCAGGAGCTCAGAGAATGAAGGGGACTAGCTAAAATCCACATAAAAATGACTAAACCATGGGGATTCCCTGGCAGTCCAGTGGTTAGAACTCAGCACTTTCACTGCCGTGGCCCAGGTTCAATCTCTGATTGGGTAACTAATATCCTGCAAGCTGCAGCAAGGCCAAGAAAAAGACTAACCCAGCCCAAATCTCTCTTCTTAATGTGTAGGGGCTTCCCATGCCACCCTCACCAACCCCAGAGCTTAGACAAGCCCTGTTAATAGATAAATCTTCTGACAGTACGACTCTATAAATTCACAAGAGACAAGAAAAAAGGATGGGTAACACATGTGGCATTCTGCAAAACATAATGGCTAGCTAGAGACAAAGTTGCTTTTGTACATATCCAATCAAGAAGGCTTTTGTCCCAGGCACATGCAGTACAAAGATGCAGCCTCAGCAGTGGTTATGTCGTAATTAAGGGGTAGAAAACCTGGAGAAAAGGAAGTGAGCACAATGATTTATTGCTTCTCTGCTGGACTACAGCTAGCCTTGATCTCTGTGATTCAGAGTCAGGGATGACAAAGTGATAAATATGAGGGAAGGAAGAGAGCAATTCTAGCACAGGCCAAGAGGTGGCCTGCGTTTCAACTGTCACTGACGTCAGCAGAGTCAAATAGTGTTGAGAAGGAGAGTCCAGCACTGCAATACTCTGAGAGTCTGTGTCAGGGAAACCTGCATTCTATCCCTGACAATTCAGGTCAGACCCCCTACCTTCTGAAAAAGCCAGGTTTTCTTACCTGGAAGTCATCATTCTCTAGAGGGAATTTAAAAGGCAGCTAAAATGAACAAAGTAACCTTAAAATTGGCTCCCACGAGCCTCTGACATCAGGAACCAGGATTCTTCTTCAAGAAGGAATGCCCCAAATATCCCATAATATAACACTTTTTTCCTTCAACATCTCTCTGACTTAGCATTCTATCAACTGTTCAGTGTCCTATATACACATACATGGTCTTCTATCCTCTGACCTGATATGATGGGAGTTCAAAGTCTGTGAGGCTTCAACATAGTTGATTTTAAATTTTTAGAGCTAGAAAGGACCTTAGAGGTCCTACTCCCTCATTTTTGGATTCAAAAACAACCCCCGACCACCACCCCAACTAGTTAGTGACCAAGCAGGGCCTAGAACCTGGTCTTCTGTTTAGTGTTCGTTCTTCCATTCCATTAAGATAAAAGCCTGCAGTCCATGGGGTTGCAAGAGTCCATGGAGTCACTGCTTAGCAACTGAACAACAACAACAGACAAATAAAGGTGCTGAAAGTGAAAGTGAAGTCGCTCAACTGTGTCCGACCTTTTGGTACCCCATGGGCTATAGACTGCCAGGCTCCTCCATCCGTGGGATTTTCCAGGCAAGAATACTGGAGTGGTTTGCCATTTCCTTCTCCAGGGGATCTTCCCGACCCAGGAATCAAACCCAGGTCTCCCACACTGCAGGCAGACTCTTAACCATCTGATCTAGATGCAGTCAAATATTAAAACAGAAGGAAGCTTAGGTATAAATGATGTGCTTAAGATTTGCTAACTATACTATTATGAACACTTTCCTAGAAGACGCTGGTTTATAACTTTCTCTACCTATTGGCTGCTCCAAGGTTATTTCCATCTACTTGGTGCTCTTCTTTTCTTGGTCCTCAGCTACTTATTATAGCACAGCTGCTTAACACCTCATTATTACCTTTCTTCTACTCATTCTCAACACTAAAAAACTCCTAGTAGCTTTTCTCAGCAAAAACCACCTCGGCAGGCCCCTGTATCAGCTTTCATCTTCCCTCTTTATTTTTATTTTTAATTGTTTTTTTAAAAAACATTTATTTGCCTATGCCAGTTCTTAGTTGCAGCATGCGGGATTTCCTAGTTGTGGCCTGCAAACTCTTAGTTCCGGTATGTGGAATCTAGTTCCCTGATGAGGGATGGAAGCTGGGCCCCCTGCATTGGGAGCTCAATGTCTTAGCCACTGGACTGCCACAGAAGTCCCTCACCTCTCTTCTTTAAATCTCATCTTTCCCACACCTCTATCTCCCTTTCTCTGTTTCCTCTCTAGAATCTTTAAAAAATAATGCTACTAATAATAAATGTCAACTAAAACTGTTCCTATTGCCCTCACTCTGGGTGTGTCCTTCAAAATTATGTACTGAACATATATCATGATCAGATCTGAACTTCAAATGGAGCTGCTGCTGCTGCTAAGTCGCTTCAGTCGTGTCCGACTCTGTGCGACCCCATAGATGGCAGCCCACCAGGCTCCTCTGTCCCTGGGATTCTCTAGGCAAGAGTACTGGAGTGGGTTGCCATTTCCTTCTCCTCAAATGAAGCTAAGATCCTCTTTCTTTATGCAAAATCAGAACTGAAACGAACAAAAAAACCTGAGTATAAACAATTAATATTCAGGTTTACTCATAAGCTATTATGATACAGTGCTATGAACAGGGTTTAACTGCAGGGCAGAGAATAGCCATGGGCCAGGGGCAGGTTAAGGACAGAAGAGAAATGGTACTCAGGATCTCGGTGCCAGCACACAAGTAGCACAGAGCTCATGCTGGCCAATTCCTGCCTCACCACTCTCCACACGCACATTTTTAGAAAACTGCCCTTGATCCACTTGTTCACTTGGTGCCATCTGGGCACATGACCAGCCAAACTGTTCCAAGGACAGTCACAGAGGTAACAGTATATAGAGGGAAGAGTTAAGATAACTAAAAAAGATAAGAGATAAGGTATTGGTTGTATAAACATAAGATTGTTAATTAGTCATATTTCTGTTAAGAGTTTGTATCAAGCATCATACATGTTGTAGTCATTGTGAAGATAAGCAGTGGAACAGGATATACTTTTTTTCTTTTTAATTTAACACTTTAGTTACCATGTTTCTAATTTTTAGATAATAGTTTTAAAAGGAAGCAGGGGAGAAGAGACTAACACAAAATCTTCCTCAATAAAAATATGATCCTTAGTCTGAGGGATTTCCAATGAAAAAGGGCCTATGTTATAGAAACCCAATACTGTGTAAACAGTTTTGCCCATTAGGTGAGCAATGGCTACTCATCCCACAAAACAGAATCGCACAGTTTACTGCAGAGTATCTTTTCAGATGAGGACAAGCTTGGTGGCTGAGACCCTCCGGGCCTTAACAGACAATTCTCACTGGCCCCAATCCTTCACAGCCCCAGGAACAGGCTGTCCCAAAACACCAATGCCAGATAGATACATCGTAGAGAGAAATGGATCATATTTTTCTGCTGAATGACACCTACTACAAGTCACTAACTATGCCAGAAGTTCACATCAAGTACAGTTGTTTCCTCAGTATCCACAGTCGAGGTGGGGGGTGGGTAGGATTGGTTCCAGGACTTCCACCCCAAATACCCAACGCCATAGAGTCTCAAGTCCTTTAAATAAAATGGTACAGTTACCTACACACATCTTCCTATATAGTTTAAACCAACTCTAGGTTGCTTACAATACCTAATACAATGTAAAGTGAAAGTGAAGTCACTCAGTCATGTTCGACTCTTTGCGGCACCATGGACTATAGCCCACCAGGCTCCTCCGTCCATTGGATTCTCCAGGCACGAATACTGGAGCGGGTTGCCATTTCCTTCTCCAGGGGATCTTCCCGACCCAGGGATCAAACCCAGGTCTTCCGCATTGCAAGCAGACGCTTTAACCTCTAAGTCACCAAGGAAGCCCAATACAATATAAAAGCCATGTAAACAGTTGCTGACATAGAGCAAATTCAAGTTCTGCTCTTTGGAAATTTCTGGAATTTTTTTTTTTCAAATATTTTTGATCTGTGCTCCACTTGACAGCTTAAAAAAAAGATACCTAACTACAGAAATCATCTCCCCCAAACTACATTCATCTCTTTTCAAAGAGAGAAACACAAAAGTCATAAATGGCAAGGGAGGTAACATCTATCAGGTATATGCTAGATGCTAGGCATTATGTAAAGCACTTAAAGTATATCACTCTCACTGAAACCTATTGAGTATCCCATGAAGGAGCTAATAATGGTCCCAATTAACAGATGACCAAATTAAAATTCAGAAAGATTTAATAAGTTATCCAAAGTCAGATAGCTAATGGAAGATAAATTACATTAATAGCAACATACCAGGATGGTCCATGAACTCCTCCTGCTGAGATCTATGAAACTGTACTGGTTCCTCCTAAACTTCACTTAAAAAAACATTTGTTGCAGATTGAGGAACAAGCTATCTAGGACCAATACCTGTATTTGCCACCCAAAACTGTAACTTTAATCAGAGTTCCACTAACCAGCACCTCACAATCCAAGTGATCAAAAGAAAAATCTTGTAAGTCCATCTCTCTTTTAAGCATCTCAGAATTTTACTCCACTGACCTAAAGACACTTTAACTTGCACATTCTCAAAAACAAGAAGTGAAAAGCAAGGACTCAAGTATTTTTGCACCCATGTTTATAACAGCATTATTTACAATAGTCAAAAGGGGGAAGCAATACAAGAATCCATTGACACATGAACAGATAAACAAAATGTGAAAGATACAATCGGAAAATTACTTGAGCTAATCAGTAAATTTAGTAAAGTTACAGGATACCAAATCAATACACAGAAATTCCTTGCACTCCTATACACTAACAGTGACAAATCAGAAATAGAAATTAAGGAACCAATTCCATTCACCATTGCAATAAAAAAAATTAAAATACCTAGGAATAAATCTACCTAAGGAGACAGAAGAGCTGTATATAGAAAACTATAAGACACTGATGAAAGAAATCAAAGATGACATAAACAGATGGAGAGATGTACCATGTTCCTAGATTGGAAGAATAATATTGTGAAAATGACTATATTACCCAGAGCAAACTACAGATTCAATGCAATCTCTATCAAATTACCAATGGCATTTTTCACAGAACTAGAACAAAAATTTCACAATTCATATGGAAATACAAAAGACCCCGAATAGCCAAAGCATTCTTGAGAAAGAAGAATGGAGCTAGAGGAATCAACCTCTTGACTTCAGACTATACTACAAACCTACAGTCATCAAGACAGTATGGCACAAAAACAGAATATAGACCAATGGAACAAGTTAGAAAGCCCAGAGATAAATCCATGCACCTATGGGTGCCTTATCTTTGACAAGGGAGGCAAGAATATACAACGGATAAAACACAGTCTCTTCAATAAGTGGTGCTGGAAAATTATACAGTTTCATGTAAAAGAATGAAATTAGAACACTTTCTAACACCATACACAAATATAAACTCAAAATGGGTTAAAGACCTAAATGTAAGACCAGAAACTAAAATTCTTAGAGGAAAACATAGGCAGAATACTCTTTGACATAAATCACAGCAAGATCCTCTATGACCCACCTAATAGCATAACAGAAATAAAAACAAAAATAAATGGGATCTAATTAAACTTAAAAGCTTTTGCACAGCAAAGGAAACCATAAACAAGATGAAAAGAAAACCCTCAGAATAAGAGAAAATAATTCCACATGAAGCAGCTGACAAAGGAGTAATCTCCAAAATATATAAGCAGCTCAGACAGCTCAATATCAGAAAAACAAACAACCCAATCAAAAAAATGGGCCTAAATAGACCTAAATAGACATTTCTCCAAAAAGACGTACAGATGGCTAATAAACACATGAAAAAGTGCTCAACATCACTTATTATTAGAGAAATGCAATCAAAACTACAATGAGGTATCACCTCAAACGAGTCAGACTGGCCATCATCAAAAAATCTACAAATAATAAATGCTGGAGAGGATGTGGGAAAAAGATCATATGACCCAGCAATCCCACTACCAGGCATATACCCTGAGAAAACCACATTCTAGAATATAAATGTACCCCAATTCACTGCAGCACTACTTACAATAACCAGGGCATGTACACAATCTAGATATCCATTAACAGATGAATGGATAAATAAGTTGTAGTACATATATACAATGGAATATTACTCAACCATAAAAGGGAACGAATTTGAGTCAGTTCTAGTGAGGTGGATGAACTTGGAGCCTGTTATACAGAGTGAAGTAAGTCAGAAAGAGAAAAACAAATATCATATATTAATGCATATATATATGGAATCTAGGGCTCCCCAGGTAGCTCAGCTGTTGAAGAATCCACCTGCAATGCAGGGGATCCTGGTTTGATTTCCGGGTTGGGAAGTTACCCCGGAGAAGGGATAGGCTACCTACTCCAGTATTCTTGGGCTTTCCTGGTGGCTCAGATGGTAAAGAATTTGCCTGCAATGCAGGAGACCTGAGTTCGATCCCTGGGTTGGGAAGATCCCCTGGAGGAGGGCATGACAACACACTCTAGTATTCTAGCCTGGAGAATCCCCATGGACAGAGAAGCCTGATGGGCTACAGTCCATGGGGTCACAAAGAATTGGAAATGACTAAGCAACCAAGCACATATATATATGGAATTTTAAAAAATATACTAATGAAACTACTTGTAGGGCAACAACAGAGATACAGACAGAGAAAGAATTGTGGACACAGGTGAGTAAGGAGAGGCTGGGATAAACTGAGAGAGTAGCACTGAAACATATACATTACCATATGTAAAACAGACAGCCAGTGGGAATTTGCTGTATGACACAGGAAGCTCAACCTGGTTCTCTGTGACAACCTAGAGGGGCAGGATGGGGTGAGAGGAGGGAGGGAGTTCAAGAGGGCGGAGATATATGTATACCTATGGTTGATTCATGTTGATGTATCCAGAAACCAATACAATATTATAAACCAATTACTTTCTAATTTAAAAACATTTTTTAATGTGATATACAGTAGAATATTACTCAGCCTGAAAAAGGAAATTCTGACACATGCTAAAACATAGGTGAACATGAAGACACTATGCTAAGTGAAAAAAGTCAGTCACAGAAGGACAAATACCACATAACTCAATTTACATGCAGGACGTAGAGAAATCAAATTCATAGAGACAGGAAGCAAATTGGTGGTTGCTAGCGGTATAGACAGGGAGGAATACAGGCTTACTGTTTAATGGATACAATTTCAGTCTAAGAAAACTTTTAAAATTCTGGAGATGGAAGGAAGAGAAGGTTGCCCAACAATGTGAACATACTTAATGCCACTGAACTTACACTTAAAACGATAAAATTTTATGTATTTTTACCAATTGAAAAATAAGAGGCCAATATTTTTCTTTCCATAGACATTAGCATGAGCCCTGCAAATACTCCATCCCAACTTTCTGTAACCTCAGCATAACTGATGGGCTGAAATTTACATCACGGTACACAGTACTGAGTACAGGGCCAAACATATAAAGGTGTTTTGATGGAGAAAATAAAAGGCACCCAATATACTCAATCAACAGAGAGTCATGAACACTTGAGCAAGAATATAAATTCAAAATGAGCACTGCACAGCCTTTAAGACAATACTATGGCAGTTTTCAGAATCATCATCAAAGTTGACAGTCAAAGCTGACAACACACTGAAGTACAGTTGATCCTTGAACAACATGAGTTTGAACTGTGTGGGTCTACTTTTACTTAGATTTTTAAAAATAAATGTATATTATGTTACTATATCATCTGTGGTTGGTCAAATCCACAGATGTGAGACAGCTGGTAGGAAGTGCAGACTGTAAAGTTATAGGTGAATTTTTGACCAGGTTGGAGTTGGGGGCTGGGTATAAGCACCCCAAAACCTCAACTTCTTTAAGGGTCAACTATTCCAACAATATTCTAGGAAATCCTTCGGGATGCTGGGTTTGACTCCTAAATCTTTTTATTCCTACTAAAGGAGGATCCAGATCCCTGGCTTCAAATACTCTTAACCTGCACTGAGTGAAAAATAGAGAAGTTATGTCAGTGAAACATCTGAGGTATTCCATACACATTTAACAAGTTTAAGTTATAGGGAAGTGGGTGCTCCATACACACTTGTTTCTTCACTGGAAATTCTTTTCCACCAGGCACTTTGAAAACTTAAGTTTCTGGATTTGCTTTCAGGAACTACAAACTAGCTGCAACTGCTGCCTCTTTACTTCCCTGATGGCTCAGTTGGTAAAGAATCTGCCTCCAATGCAGGAGAACCCAGTTTGACTCCTGGGCCAGGAAGATCTGCTGGAGAAGGGACAGGCTACCCACTCCAGTATCCCTGGGCTTCCCTTGTAGCTTAGCTGGTAAACAACCCGCCTGCAATGTGGGTAGACCCGGATTCGATCCCTGAGTTGGGAAGATTCCTCTGGAGAAGGGAAAGGCTACAGACTCCATTATTCCGGCCTGGATGTTGCCTTTTTGACTCTGTACTAGAGGCAAGTGTCAGTCTCCTACCTAGCTCTCCAAGTTTCTTTCCTTGGAGAGTCTTGTGCATCAAATATGGCAGCAGGATGCAGAAGTTCTGACTTTTCTGACACAAGTAGAACAAAGGATAGTGCACAGGTTCTGGAAAGTTGAGCCAGGAATGGGTACCCTGACAGTTCCCTACGTCCCAAGTGAATTCACAGAGGCAAAAGCAGCCAATCCGTTTTTTAAATGTGAAGAGTTCAATACCACCCACCTGAGAATCCTGCTGTCTGACACAAGGCCACCTCACTGCACAAGGAACCTTGTTCACAGAGCTGTTCCTAGCATTAATATACCCAATACAATGAGGACTTTCCTAGACTTTTTCTATTCTGCTTTGAATTTAAGTGGAGGAAAAGAAGGTAGCAAGCAGCAAACCATGTTGTCGTGTAGGAGTGTGGAGTGAATAATGGATATGGGAACTTCTCCAGAACTAAAACCTCTCCCCACATTGAGGTAAACCAGGTGCAGAGAGGAGCAAGCCAACCACGGGAAGACACAATTAAGTGGTAGCTCAGCGCCTGCCTCAGAGAAGCAGAGGGGAGGTTTAATTACAAAACCAAGTGATGACATTTAAATAAGATTAAAGACAGGAAGGAAGCAGACAGCAGAGCACAAATAAATGTCTCTGAAGAATCAGGTCAGAGAGAGCAGTCTCTTTGAACAGCTTTTACCTGCTATGAAGACAAAGAGATAGAAAGCAAAGACAAGACTAAGCCAGGCCCTATTTTGTGGCCTGGCATGCAGTTAGGGTGAGAGGCCACAGATCCCAAGTCAAAACCTGATCATTAGGGAAAATGGGTAACTTCACAGTGACTGATAGAAGAAAAATACTTAGAACCTCCTAGCTTAGGAGAGAGGTAGAAGAACTCAAAGGACAGGCTACAAATAGCACTAGTATGAAGAACTAAAGAGCCTCTTGATGAAAGTGAAAGAGGAAAGTCAAAAAGTTGACTTAAAACTCAACACTCAGAAAACTAAGATCATGGCATCCAATCCCATCACTTCATGGCAAATAGATGGGGAAACAATGGAAACAGTAACAGACTTTATTTTGGGGGACTCCAAAATCACTGCAGATGGTGACTGCAGCCATGAAATTAAAAGATGCTTGCTCCTTGGAAGGAAAGTTATGACCAACCTAGACAGCATATTAAAAAGCAGAGACATTACTTTAACAACAAAGGTCTGTCTAGTCAAAGGTATCGTTTTTCCAGTAGTCATGTACGGATATGAGATTTGGACTATAAAGAAAGGTGAGCACCAAAGAATTGATGCTTTTGATCTGTGGTGTCGGAGAAGGCTCTTGAGAGTCCCTTGGACTGCAAGGAGATCCAATCAGTCCATCCTAAAGGAAATCAGTTCTGAATATTCACTGGAAGGACTGATGCTGAAGCTGAAACTCCAATACTTTGGCCACCTGATGTGAAGAACTGACTGACTGGAACAGACCCTGATGCTGGGAAAGATTGAAGGCATGAGGAGAAGGAGACAACAGAGGATGAGATGGTTGGATGGCATTACCAACACAATGGACGTTGAGTTTGAGTAGGCTCTGGAAGTTGGAAAAGTCCCTGATGCTGGGAGGGTTGGGGGCAGGAGGAGAAGGGGACGACCGAGGATAAGATGGCTGGCTGGCATCATGGACTCAATGGACGTGAGTCTGAGTGAACTCTGGGAGTTGGTGATAGACAGGGAGGCCTGGCGTGCTGCGATTCATGGGATCGCAAAGAGTTGGACACGACTGCGCGACTGAACTGAACTGAACTGGGAGTGGTGATGGACAAGGAAACCTGGCATGCTGAAGTCCAAGGGGTTGCAAAGAGTCGGACACGACTGAGCAACTGAACAAGTCAATGCCTCTGAAACCCCAGAGGCACTATGAACTCTAGCAATTCGAGCATCTCTGGACAAAATCACCAATTACTCAGGGACATTGCCAGCAATCAGCAGGCTCACTGTCAGTCAGCAAAGTGGCACAGGAAGGACTTAGAAACCAACAATGACCAGCAGAATAATTCCAAAATACACTAGGTGGGTTCTCAGAATACAGGCATCTGGCTGGCTGTTAAACCCAAGCGCCTTACTGAAACAGAGACCAATGAATCCAACAAGAAAATGAAATGGCTTTGGTTATATGCTATGAGCCTCTCCAGGTGAACAGAGCACAAAAGTCGGTATACCCAGTGGGAGGATTCTGGGAAGACGGCAGAGCATGAAACGTCAGCAACCTCTCTCCCAGAATCCTCTGCCAGGATAATAATTGCCCTGACAGAATCTGTCTGATGTAACTATTTAGAATTCTGGACTCTGATGAAGGTTTGAAACTTCTACAGGAAAGTTTGGATGGTAAATTTGGTCCACTTTGGTCAATTTCAACTCAGTACATTAGCAGCTACCTATCCCCAATCCCAGGCCTGTGGTAAGCAACTGTGCATCTGTTTCTAGAGCAGCTTGCACATAGCTTGCAGGAGCTGGGGTGGACCAACTCCCAGATATGGAAATAAGGGCTGTATCTTCCAAATACTGGGGATCTGTGCTAGGATCACTGATTGCTGCTTCTGATCACAGAGATGCAGACAAAGAGGTGGGCAGCCATTTTTGTTGCACTCCTCTCATTGTTATAAGCCTGTCCCTGCTACAGATAAGTGACATCTAGGCTTAAGGGGCCAGTGCCCCCTTTTCCCCCACCTTCATTTTTCGCTTTTCTTCTTTCAGGAGCCAGACAGTAAAAACTAGGACATTCAACACAAATGAACATTATTTAAGAAACAGACTCACAGACCAAGAGAACAGATTTGTGGTTGCTAAGGGAGGGTGAGAGAGGGAGCGATAGATTGGGAGTTTGGGGTTAGCATGTGCCAACTATTACATACAGAATGGATAAACAAGAAGATCCTAACGTATAGCACAGAAAACTATACTCAATATACTGAGATAAACCATAATGGAAAAAAATAAATACATATGTATAATTGAGTCACTTTGCTATATAGCGGAATCTAACACAACACTGTAAATCAACTATGCTTCAATTTAAAGAGAAAAGGTAAATACTAGGACAATAAAAACATTAATCAAGAAGAGCATTCAGAAACAAACAAACAAAAAAAAAACTAGAACATTCAGAAACTGCATATTCAAGGAAAATTAGAGAGCGACTGCACATGCCCAAGAAAAAAGCTCAGAAAAGATCTAAGAAAGGATTAAGTTTACACCTCAGGCTGATCCTCAGCATAGACATAGCCCATAGTCAAAAACAAAAATAACAGTGAATTCCCTGGTGGTCCAGTGGTTAGCACTCTGGGCTTTCACTGTCGAGGGTCCTGGCTCATACCTTGGTTAGGGAACTAAGATCCCACAACCATGCAATGCAGCCAGAATAAATATATAAATAAAAATAAACAAAAATAATAACAAAAAGTAGATAACTCTGCAAGAAGGGGGAAATCTGATTTCTTGAACCTTTAGGATACTGTAAGTAAAATAAGTCAAGTCACAAAAAGACAAATACTGAATCATTTCACTTACATGGAGTACTTAAGAGTAGTCAAAATCATAAAGAGAGAAGATAGACTGGTGGTTGCCAGGAGCTAAGGGGAAAAGGGAAGAGCTTCAGTTTTAGAAGATGAAAGTTATGGGGAACAATAGTGGTGATGCCTACATTACAGTGTGAATGTGTTTAGTACCACTGAACATACACTTAAAAATGGTTAAGATAGTAGATTTTATGTCATCTGTATTTTAGCACAATAAAAAGTCAGTATGTCAACAACCTGTGCTGTCTAAAGGCTCTATATCCTAGATGAACTGGAAAAAAGAACAAATCCTTTCTTTAAATGAAAGTTAGATTTTGTCTTAGCATTTTCCTTGCAATTGAAGCATATCTGCTAAAAAAGAAAATAAAATTCTCAACTATCTCCAATTCCCCATTTACTTGGGGACACTGCAGTCCTCACAGTTACCACCCACCCTCCTTACCATGAAAGCAAGTTATTATGTGAAAGTTCCCATTGCTCCCATATGGAGCAATGCAAGATCCCATACACATTCTGTGCAGCTGCTTCTAACTAAGCATGCTTAGGGGCCACCATCTTCTTCTAGGGCCCTAGACACCTACTGATTTTTTCCAGCACTGCCCAAATGAAAGAGTCAAAATCACCCTTGAAGAAATCTCAGTTAATGAGACCATGTCTCAGTGGAGCCATCTGATGTAGAACCAAGAACTCTACTTTCTGCTCAAATGAAGGAAAAACCACTAAGAGACTTGTCCTGCTCACTCGAGATCCAGGGAATGATGATATCTTATGAAATCAAATGACACTTTCCTACACAACCAGTACAGGCAGCACAACAAAAGCACAACTACTCTTTCCTTTGCCTTTTTTAGTTGACAAGATGCTAATGGGCCTACGAGAGTTGACATTTCTCTGGATGGGAAGTGCCTTTTTGTGCAGAGAAAAGAACAGAGATTTCTCACTCTTTTAGGTGGGAATCTTTTTCTCCTTCTCACAGGCTAAACTTGTTAGAAATTCTTATCTTTTGCTTCTGCCAAGATTCTAAGAGAAAGATTCAAAATAGTATAAAATTTAGATTTAGCCAAATGTGGTGATTTGAAGGGAAAAAAGGTTTCCTGGCATTCTTTGTCTGCCCTGGGCTTTGTACACTACTATACAGGATCTTCCATAACAAAATTATGAAAAGAGAGAAACACCTTCGAATGCTCCCACATTAGAACATTCTAACTTTAAGAAGAATTGATTATCCATAGAAGAAAGAAGCCTCCATATTTTTGCACATGGAAGTTAGAGCAGTCTTAATTAAGCACATCAAGCTTAGAATACATCTTGTAACAGATTCCCCTAAATCAGAGAAAATTTGGGGAAAAAAATAAGAACAATTTAAAAAGCAATTTTAAGAACGAAATAGCAATAGCAGCTGCCAGAATTCCTCTTGCCATATACTCTAGCCGTTTACTGCTATATTCTTCCCCACCTGCATACTCTCTTCAAAACTTAAAGCAGCAATATCGTAGTTATGTAAGATGTCACCATTGGAGAAATCTGGGTGAAGGGTACAAAAACTCTCTGTGCTATTTTTGCAACTTCCTGTGAGTCTATAATTATATCAAAATACAAAGTTTAAAAAAGTAACCAAACTAAATGAAGCAGACAATTAAAAACTCAAAGGATAGTTTCCCCAAATCAGGAGGGGCTGGCAAACTGTCAAAGCTAAACCCATACAAGAACTGCCAACTGTATCTATGGCTCAGGTCAGTCTTTCTCTTGAAAACTTCCAGTCCTGTATAACACCTACAGTATAATAAGCATGCAATGAAAGCTCTCAATTCCCAGTCTCAGGTGTACCTAACCATGAAGCCACAGACTTCTGTCAGTGATGAGCACGCCAGCTGGATCCAGAAAGCTGTGACACTCTCTGAGTTTTCTATTTTTCCCAGTAGGTATCTGAAAGGTCAGGCCAAGTACAATTTCTCTCTTTTTCACAAAGCTGTGAATGCTTTGGGTGCTATTTAGCACAGTGAAGCTGAACAGATTGTTTTGGGGGCTTAGGGGGCCTCTCTTCCTGCAGAGAGGCAAATGTTGCCTAGTGATCTGCTTCTGAGCATAGGAGTCAGGAACTCTAAGTTCTGATCATGACTACTTAGTGTCTGGTTTCCGGATCCTTAGCAAGTCACTTATCCTTCTATACATTCCCCAACAAATGGTGATAAAAATAATGACTTATCACCCAGATATGCGGCAGAATGAAAGGGTAAGAAGGACTGTGATCCATAGATACATGCCAAATATAAAACGCCAACATAAACCTGTCTTTAAATCAACCTGTTTTCAGACTGTGGAAAGCTACACTATTTAAACTCAAGCTGGCTCCGCAATGCCCCTTCTGCCTGCAATGGAAGTAAAATAAGCTGACTCCATGAAGTTCTCTGTTCAAGTATTTCCCTCTCCAACAACTATATGCTTCTCTCTAAACATTCTGCCCATTCCTTGCTTAATGGCTTAGAAACTAAGTTTCCATTTTCACTTGGTTAAAAGCAATCCATGTGTCTGGAGGTAAGGAAGAAAGTGACAAAGGAAAGAGAAATCATCCACCACTCCCTTTCATACCAACAATTCAAATAAAAAGGTGATGAAGTCAGCTCAAAAGACACATGAAAACAAATATTCTAATACTATTTTTGTTGAAGTCCAAACACAACATTGTGCTGCCTTAAGAGAATGCTGACTCATCATCAATGGAAATTCTACATACCCATTCATCCATTTATTTATTCACTCAAATGTTTTCTGAGCCCCTGTTACAAGAAGGCAATGGCACCCCACTCCAGTACTCTTGTCTGGAAAATCCCATGGACGGAGGAGCCTGGTAGACTGCAGTCCATGGGGTCACGAAGAGTCAGACAGGAGTGACTTCACTTTCACTTTTCACTTTCATGCATTGGAGAAGGAAATGGCAACCCACTCCAGGGTTCTTGCCTGGAGAATCCCAGGGACGGGGGAGCCTGGTGGGCTGCCATCTGTGGGGTCACACAGAGTTGGACATGACTGAAGTGACTTAGCAGCAGCAACAGCAGTGCACTTGGAATAAATCAATGATTAAAACTCAGGCCCTGCCCTCCAGGAATTTTTTTAAGAGGAAAAACAGATAATTTAAGCAAATCATTGTATAGTCATGTGCAACACAGCATAACAATGTGATATGCTAAAACAGAAGCCCAAAGTTCTGTGAGAATAACAGGAAACCAATCATAGTGACCAACACTGGTCTTTAGTCTCAAGTTCAGAGACAAAACTAAAGTTCCCAGGAAGAATGGAATACAATCAGTAAACAAAGAAAAACTATCTAACCAAATATAAAGATGTTTCTGAAGATAGAATTGGGAGGCCAATTGGGAAAATTAAGACAGCGATTCTTCCCCCCACCCCCTTTGGATTCCAACTTGAGACTTTTTTTGGCTTGTATTTTATTATTTTTTAAATTTTTTTAAAATTTATTTTTAATTGGAGGATAATTTCTTTTACAATGTTGTGCTGGTTTCTGCCATATATCAACATGCATCTGTCACAGAAAGACTGAGATGCTTAACACTGGATCATGGATGGGCTTCAGAAGAAGGTCCATGAACTCTCTGAAATTATATGCAAAATCTATGTGCAAATGGACATTTTTCTGGATGCAAAGATATCTTTCATTATATTCTCAAAAGCAAAGAACTATTTCACTAGGATCTCACCCTAAAACTCAGTTCTCTATCTTTATCAGAGGAGCATTTTAAGACCTAATCTTTTACTCAAAATAGGAAGTCTGCATAGCCTAGAGGTCAGAGAAGAGCTTTTGAACTTCCCATAACTTGGTGGAAAACAGTGACTGCTGAAAATAGGGTAATGAGAAAGACAAGACTTTTTCCTTTCTATATTCAAGTTGAGGTTAGCCTAAATATATTTCCGCATATACTCAGATACCACGGTGACAGGCATCATATAAATAGACCATGGCAGCAGGGAGTCGGTCAGGGATTACATCTGTAAAACCAACATATCAGACAGGATTAAAGCCCCAACTAATATAGCTGGCTCCTCCTTATCATAAAACCAAACCTGAAAACTCCATATAGGAATTTGGAGGGGGATCCCTGGCTACTTCCCCAATAAGAAAGAGGTAGTCAAACAGTATAAGAATAAAAATAACCACTCAAAGTGAGTGAAACTAAACACTCTCATTCCAAATAATAAAAGGCACTTGCCATCCATGCTTCCTGGGCACCTGAGGTCTCTCATGTGTCTGACCTAACAACACATGCCTTACGTTTTATTTGTAAGTAAAATTCAACTAAAGTTTGCAGCACATGTAAGGGCAAGCTTCTGTATACATAAGCATATTAGCCATGATGAGTTTCACATACCTCCCTCAAATCTATACGTCTAGAAGGCAAAGAAAGAATGAAAACATGAGCAAACCAACATATGAGGGGTATTACCAGCCAAGGAGTGGGTGGATCCACCATAGACACATTTATATTCACTGATTACAATATTATACATTATTATGGGCTCTGATGCATCAGATGTAGTCTAGTATTTTGCAGCTTTCCTTAATACCTGCTGCTCTGCATCTCACTATATATACTCCATGTATGAACACAGGGAGTCACGTTCCAGGAAGGCTCACCCAGTCTACCTAGAAAAGGAGCTAACCTCACCTGGCAGAGAACTCCAGTACAAATGCCTATGCCTGGAACAAGCAGCCATCCAAGCCTCATGAGTGACACTCATATACACCTCCTCTCAACCTATCAAGGGCCTTAGCATGTCAATCAGTCCTGAGATAGCAAATAATTATACACAGAGCTAAACATGACATAAAGTACTCAAAGAAATAAAGTCAATACAGGATAAAGAATTGCTTTACAGTTTCTCACCAGAATAGGGAAAGCTAAGATCCAGAAAAGATAAATATAAAAGACTTTTAAAATCTCTTTAAAAGATAATTGCCTCTTTAAATCAAAATGATGGAAATATATTTTGGGGTTTATAAAATACATAAAAGTTAAACGTATGACAACAACAGCACAAAGGACAGAATGCAAGGGAGTAAGAGGTTAGGGAACCCTAGGACCGAGGGAGACAGATGAGGATGAACAGAAGGCAATGAAAAAGACAACAGAAGAGGACAAAATGAGGAAGAGGACAGCTGATGACAAGGATAGGAGAAAAGCCAGAGACTCCCAGGGGCAAGAGAAAGGATAGCTAGGAGAGAAAGTAGAGGTGATAGAATAAAACAGAAAACAAAACCAGAAGACAATCAAAGGCAGGCGAAATAACTATTGCTATCAACTCTTTAGTACTACAGTGTGTAACTTCATCCCAGTTATAGACATAAACCATTTGTACTTGTTATACTAATGTCCAGAGATTTGCAGCATTTTTGTGTTTTTTCTTTAATTCTAAATTTTTAAATTAACCATACAACTAATTAATCATACAACTAATGCGCAGGCAACCAAATAATCCTTTATATTAAAAAGAATTGTTTCAACCTAAGAAATTCAAACTTTAGTCATTTCAATCTTTTGATCTCTCTTTAGCTTTTCTGGCATTCTCTCAATTTTGAACTCTCACATAATCATACTCTTCTCCTAAAATATCAAAATGCCACTATTGCCACTTAGCGTTATTATCCTACTCCCCCTTCACCATCATAGGCAGTAACTGCAAATTTGCTAATCCATTAATTAAAGATCTCTACTTCCCATTATGAAGGACTAAATTTAGAAAGCCAAATTGGGTTGGGAGGAAACCATGTGTCACAACAAGTGAGATGAACTCCATGGGCGGGGGTGGGGTTACTGGCCCATTTCTCACAAAGCCTCTGACACTCACACACACTTCTCTGCTCAGAATACAGAGAAGCTCTCCCAAGGGTGGGGCAACAATTTACCACTATAATCATCTGGAGAAGATTTTATTGTACTATCAGGTCACAAAAGCCACAGGACCTATCAGCAAGCAAATGCCTCAGGAAACATGTCTCCTCTGCTTTTCTGAAACCTCAAATTTAGATGCACAAAAAAAAGGGGTGGCAAGCCAGTATTAATTGTACCCTTAGAGAAGAGCCACTCTTTCCTCCCACAGGGGTGGCAGTGACTTTACTGGGCTACCAAATGGATACAAAGACAAAAGTAAACAGTGTAATTTGCTGTTTTTGTCTTTGGCACAGGGGGAGTGGTAAAACTGACACTGTCTGAAACAGTAATAATGCCAGATGTAACACAAAGAACAGGGTTTCCCCCATCTCTCCACCCCCTCCCCACCCCCTCTCCCTAAGACATTCCTCCTGAGATTACTCATCCCCAGGAAACACACAGAAGCCTCCCTATAGTCCATATGCTGTTACCAAATGGAACCAAGAGAGAATCCAAGTTTGTACTGACTCCTCAATGGAAGAATCAATGGAACTCAAGAAATACTTAATTGTTTTTGCCAGCTGACAAAAAAATACAGGGAGAAGGAACAAGAGAGAAAATATAAAATATATATATATATGTGACATGCCCATGTTTGGATTATAACAAGGCTGAAATGACAAAAAGAAGAGTTGAAAATATAAGCATCCTAAACAAACTAAAAAGTTTGATTGTTTGCTTTAATTGCCCAGGCATAGGGGCTCATAAAAGATATAGAAAAAGATGATGAATTCAAAAGAGAAAGTTACCTGACCAGAGCTCCCGCCAGGTATAATGCAGGCGTACTCTACACTTCTTCTGATAGCAAAGTAGTTTATGTACTACCTGAATGCAGCGCCTGGAACAGGAAAAGAAAAACTGGAATAAGTCTAAAGTTACAGTGCAACTCACCACAGATACCCTTTCTCTAACAAGGCAACTTTTGCTAAGACCACAAACAACACTGGATATGAATCTGTACACATGGGAAAGAAAGAAACTTCTGCAACTTTCTCGTGGATAAAAGCCCCACCCCCAAACACACCCAACACTACTTATGCTATTTCCCCTATCTCTAGAAAAAGGGAGTGATAACCACATCTAAGTCAGTATTCAATTAGGCACTACTTTTACCATTCTCTTGAGTATCTTTCCTCAGAGGAAGAATGCACCATGAACCAAAATGAGACTACATTTGAGACTGCAAACATGGAATGCAAAGATGTAAAATTAAAGATCTTAAGACTTAATATCTATTTAAACATTTTTAATGTAAATCAAATTTTAAATAATTTAAAATTTGATTTACATTAAAGGTTAAATTACAATTCAGTTCTTCGGTTGCACTGCTGCTGCTGCTAAGTCACTTCAGTCGTGTCCAACTCTGTGCGACCCCATAACCATACATATCAAGAACTCAGAAGTCATGTGTGCTTAGTGGCTACCATATTGGACAACACAGAAAAATAGAACATTTTTATAATCACAAAAATTATACTGGCAGTGCTATTCTAGATCACTGGACGATTAAACATTATTCACATCCTAATGACAAAAATGCTTTTGAGAATATTTCCAAATAAACTGAAAAATGAAAGACATTTTTAAACATTGTAAACCTAACAAAAAAAAAATGCTTTTTCATCTCTGACTGGGGAAGAATTCTGAAAGCTTAAAAAGCTATAAGTGAATGTATAAAGGAAAATATTGATTAAAATTTACTTCCTAAAAATAAAAATATTGGGACTTCCCTGGTGGTCCAGTGGTTAAGAATCCACCTGCCAATGCAGGGGATGTAGGTTCAATCCCTGGCTGGGGAACTAAGATCCCACATGCTGTGGCACAACTAAGCCCACGGGCCACAACTACTGAGCCCACACACCACAACACAACAAAAGGTCCTGCAGAAATATTTTGCATGATGCAACAAAGATCCCACACACCACAACTAAGACCCAACTGCAGCCAAAATAAATATATTTTTTTTAAAGCCTTTAAAATAAATTTGGAAAAAAAAAAATCTCATTTGATTTAAAAAGTTGTAATGATTAAAATTAAAAGCCAAATGTGGGAAATTACATTTGCAACAAATGACATGAAATGGTTATTATGCTTAATACATATGAGTTTATATAAATTGGTAAGAAAAAATAACACACCTAATAAGAAAGATGGGCAAAGGAAATGGACAACAAATCCCTCCATCCCCAAAAAGAGGAAAAATATGGAAAGTTAACATTTTCCTATAATGTTCAACTTCACCTTAAAAAGGTACATTAAAACAAGATTCTGTGTTCTTTTGTAGGGGGGGCACCTGTGTGGCTGCAGGCTCTAGCCCCTGCCCACGCAGTGAAAGTGTGGAATCTTAACCACTGACTGGCAGGGAACTCCCCCTCAAGATTCTGTTTTTGCAAACCAAATTAATATAGATTTTAATGCTAACAGCTAAAGGTATGAACAACCCAAATGCCTATCAACTAATTAATGTATAAATGAAATGATGTTGTAAATCCAAACAATGAAATATTACTCGGCCATAAAGAGGAACACTGTAACATGGATAAAATCCTGGAAATATGCTAAGTAAAAGGTCAGTCATGAAAGATAACATAATATATAATTTCATTTACATAAAATGTCCAAAATAGACAGATATAGAGACAGAAAGTAGACTGGGGGTGGGAGGAAAGAGGCCCAAGTCTTGGAACATATTGCTCTGAAGCTCCAAGCTCATCACACAAACCAAAAGATTCACAGCAAACTGTCAGACCTATATTCATTCATTCCATAAATACTGACTGCAAGCCAAATGAAGATCTGGCACTTCAGTCTTACCAAAACTAAACTGTCAAGTTCTGGAAATTAGATCTAGATAGTCTGCTAGTTTCAGGCAAATAAAGAGGCTCTTTCTCCCAAAACTCTTCTGACACCAAAGAATTAAGCAAAGAAAACAGAAATAAGCCAGGCAAAAGGGTGCAGCAAAAAGTGGCTTCTCCAGACCTAATATGCCGCAGTTGAAATTCAGCTGAATGACAATACTTCTAGAGGTGAGAGTAAGACTCTCTCGGGTTCTGGGGTTTTAATATGAGACAGAGTATCCTGAGATCCTACTAACTTCACCAGACATCATATCAATATGTAGAATATCAATCTGACAGCTCATGAAATCAAGCAAAAATAATGACAGCTAATTTTTTGGGCCTCTTGGCAGAGGGCAAAAGAAAAGGGGGTTTAAAAAAAAAACAACCCCACCACCACCACCAACAGCAACAACAAAAGCACGACAAACTTCCCTTTATGGAGTGAGACACAAGGACATTAAAGTGCCTGACAACATATCAAAGACACAAATGAAGAGAAATAAATTTTAAGTTAAAGTCCTGCAAGTTTTCAAAATAATTCCAATAATGGAATGGGCCCGCACTGCTACCTCACTAGCCTATTCTACTTGCCTCATTATTCACATCTCTCTGTTCTTAACATTCCTCATAGTTCTAAGTGGTCTTACAGGAGACTTTCAGACAGAATTTTATAAGAGGACTAAGTGACAGAGATCTCTCTTAAAAGACTTTAATATATAGTAAAAATATTTTACAAACCAGACAAATATAAATATATAAATACATATAACAAAATTTTTAAATAATTCCCTTTTATTCTCTAAACAGAGTATAGAGAATACAGAATGGTGGCTCAGACAGAAAAGAATCTGCCTACAATGCAGGAGACCCAGGTTCAATCCCTGGGTTGGGAAGATTCCCCAGAGAAGGAAACGAATGGCAACCCCCTCCAGTATTCTTGCCTGGAGAATTTCATGGATAAAGGAGCCCAATGGGCTACAGTCCATGAGGTCACAAAGAGTTGGACATGACTGAGCAATTAACACATTCTCTAAATAAACCGTATCAAAACTACTTACAAAGTGATATAAATTGTAGTGTAAATCTTCCTAATACTTTCCAAAACATTTACTGATTTTTAGAAATTGTGGTGTGATCTTCCATGTGATGCAGCTGTCAGTAGATACAGGATGCCCTCGTTTGAGCCATGATTTAACTCAGGAAAATACAAACTATTCTACCAATTTGCCATTAAATTGATAGTCATTAGGTCCCTCCCTGGGGCTGAAACTGGTGCTGCAGCCAGCAAGGGTGGCTGCCCACTGCCCATGCATGACCACCCACACACAGAACATTTCTGGACACCAGCACTTCTCACATGTCCTAGATCTGGACAGCTGCACCCTGTCTCTGCTGACAACATCCTCCCAGCACTGGGCCACTGTGGAGCAAGAGTGAGACACTACCTATGTTACCACACTCTGGTGCCAGCCCCCTCTGGTTCAAAGGCTTTTTATATCCACTCCAGGCTCTGTTCCTTTTCCTGCAGCACCCAACAAGGGACATTATTTGCCTTGTGGTCTCAGTAACTTATATTACTTACCAAACAGAATGCAAATTTTAAAAACTGCTATGATCTTAAAGATATGCTGGCTAAATGACTCCAAACTGACAGCTTAGGGCATTTCTTTTATGCATGTAGCAATTTCCTATTTTAAAACAAGACAGTTCCACTTTAACTTGAAACTCTTCTTGTGGGGTCTACTGAAGTCTCTACCCACAGGTCTGAGAATTCCTGATTTAGAAAGAGTCCAAGTTTTCCACATAGGAGTAATTTAAAGGAGAGTTTTCTCTCCTCAGAGACCATTTCTCCTAACTCCCAATCCTGTGCCAGCAGTAGGGGTTGGCAGCAAGAATCAAAGAGTAGCAGCCAGAAAAGGAAATTAATTGGTTGGGTTTTCCTACCTCTTACTGCTCCAGGCAAAACTTTTTTTTTTTTTCCCCTGTATAAGCACCTTTCTCCATTATTACTTTACCTATACCATTCACACACAGATATGAACCTATTTTGTTTCTGACCCAGATTCTGGCTTGAGCATTAAGTCTTTCCGTATTGCATATTCCTTCATATTTCACCAGGAGGATTACAAACTTATCTGAAATGATAGAAATTCATTTTATTTTCAGTTTCTCATTGTGCTGTATGCTGCTGAAAAGTAATATATAATGAGAAGTGAGAGCAGCAACTTGGCCTAGTGCCCAGCTGGGAGCAGATAAGTTCACCTAAAAAAAAAAGACTTGACTTCCAAATGCCAGAAACTGGAAAGAAGGTTGGAAGTGGGGGAGGCAGATATGGAAATACGCCCAGGGGTAGTAATGGAGAAAGTGAATTCAGCCTGAGGGTGGGACCTTCTGCCCAGCCTCTGTCAGCTTGATGCCTCATTATCTTCTCCATCTTCCCTAACCTCAGGACATTCAATTAGGAAGCAGGTGGAAAAGGAACTGAGAAAGCAAAGCAAAGTGAAAAAAAAAAAAAAAAAAAAAAGCCAGGAACCAGGGGGAAGAGGGAAGACAGGTTCACTGGCTGGGATGTGAAGATTTGGGTAGACAGATAGGTATCCATAACTCTAAATGCTGAATGAACACAGTCTTATGTCATCCCCACCTTCAACTGTTACCCATCATCCACTTACTTCAGGTAACACTTTTTCTACTCTCTTGTCCTTCCTCCATGCACCCTACACTCTAATCCTCTTGAATTTCTTTCTATTCCCCAAAGTAGGCCACACTATCAAGTCCCCAAGCTTTTGAACATGCCGGTCCCCTGCTTGGGGTGTTGCTCCCCACTCCTCTGCATACAAAACCTGCCTACTATTTCTTCATGACTCAGGTCAAGCACAGCCTTCTCTGATGCCCCAGTGAGTATTAGTCACCCTGTACAAATCTTTTCTTTGTCATTTATCAGAGTAGTAGTTAAGAAAGAGTACCGTCTCTAAGATGGACTTGAGCTTGAGTCTTGGTGATGCAATGTACATATGCAAATGTGGCAGCCCACAAGATGGCCCCCAACAACCCCACCTCCTGGGGTTTACATCCTTATGGAGTCCCTTCCAACACTGTTTTAGGCTTGGTCTGTGAGACCAACAGAAACGGTATGTCGTTTGAGATTAGGTTATAAAAGGTCCTAAGGCTTCCATCTTGGGCTCTCACTCTCCTTTTCTTTCTCTCTTGGATTACTTGCTTTGAAGAAAGTCAGCTGTCATGTCAAACAACCCACATGGCTAGGAACTAAGAACCAACAACCATGTAAGTGAGCTTTGAAGCAATTCTCCAGCCCCAGTAGAGCCCCAGTAAAGCTAACATGGGCTTCCCTGGTGGCTTAGAGGTTAAAGTGTCTGCCTGGAATGCAGGAGACCCGGGTTCGATCCCTGGGTCAGGAAGATCCCCTGGAGAAGGAAATGGCAACCCACTCCAGTACTCTTGCCTGGAGAATCCCATGGAGGGAGGAGCCTGGTAGGCTACAGTCCATGGGGTTGCAAAGAGTCAGACATGACTGAGCGACTTCACCTCACCTCACCTCACACCTAACATACTACTGAGGCCTATCAAACCCTGTACTGTCCATGTAAGTGAGCTTTGAAGCAATTCTCCAGCCCCAGTAGAGCCCCAGTAAAGCTAACATGGGCTTCCCTGGTGGCTTAGAGGTTAAAGTGTCTGCCTGGAATGCAGGAGACCCGGGTTCGATCCCTGGGTCAGGAAGATCCCCTGGAGAAGGAAATGGCAACCCACTCCAGTACTCTTGCCTGGAGAATCCCATGGAGGGAGGAGCCTGGTAGGCTACAGTCCATGGGGTTGCAAAGAGTCAGACATGACTGAGCGACTTCACCTCACCTCACCTCACACCTAACATACTGACTGAGGCCTATCAAACCCTGTACTGAAAACTGCTACTGGATCGCTGAGCCACAGAAACTGTGAAGTAATAAATGTCTGCTTTAAACCCCTATGTTTTGGAGTAGCTTGTTACAGAGCAATAGATAATACACCTGACAAGGGGTGGGAACAATTTAGGATTTACTGTAAGGAAACTTGGGTTCAAGTCCAGATACTGGTGCTTACTAACAAAATAATCCAACCTTCAGAGCCTCGGTTTCCTTCCTTGGAAAATGAGTAAACTAAGACTATAATAATATATTACAAAAAGAAAAAAAACTATATACTAGAACTAGAACATAAGATAAATAAGTAAAAATAAAGCCTGTAGCAAAACAAATATAATCCTTGAGGTACTGACGTTCAGCAATCCGTCTAAAATAAGCAGAAAATTCATCTGATAAGTGTTATTTTAAAAAACCAGCTTTTCATGGTCTTTAAATTGCAATAAGGGCCTTCCCTGATAGCTCAGTTAGTAAGGAATCTGCCCGCAATGCATGAAATAAAGGATCAAACTAATTTTAAACAACCAAAACATACAGAAAAATGCAAACCAGAAACTACTTATCTAAAAGTAAAATTCGTATCTTATTTCATATCTAGGAAATTAAGAATACGTAGCCTACAAACAGTCTAAAAAGTAGACATCTTCTGTTCAGAGTAAAATCCTTCATATCTCTCCAGATCCCAGGCTCAGCATTGGAATGAGGTACATTTAAGCCTGCTGTGCACCAAACTTCTCTCTTACTTGAAAAAGTGGAGGTACTAATTCTGTTGTCAGACTGAATCCAGATATGTTTTAAGGAATAAAGAAAATACATATACTTGAGATCACACTAATATGGCACAGCTGTTCCTAGGCATTAATGAAAAGAATGCTAAAATAGCAAAGAAGCGAGAAAGCCTAACGGCTTAAACTTTATTAAAATATGAAGACTTTCAGTTGTTTCTAGTTATACTGGTTGTAAAGAATTGGACAGACAATCAGATCTCCTCGGGAGGCAGGAGACTCCCAGCCAGGCCACTATATATACACAATCTAACTAGCTAGCAGAATACTGACTAGGTTGCTAGTACAATGTTGGCTAAGAATGAACCAAAAGATCTCTCTGGCCTTTCCCTACCTTCTAAATGCTGCTGACTCCTTTGATGCCAAGGACTAGGGATGACTAAGTGGGTTGCTGGTATTCCATATCTTTGGATACAAGAGTCACCCATGATCTCTGCTTCAAAATATCAGCCCTATTCTTCATGCAGTATGCCTAAAAGTGATAATGAAGATATGTAGTTTGTGCTTCCCCCTCTTTCTGGAAAAATGTATAAACCCAGGCCATAAAACACTCCCTGACACTTCTCTGCATATATATATGCTTTTGCTGAAGTGAAGTAAACATAAAAATTTTGTGACTATTAAACTTCTTACACTCAATTCTATAAAATAGATTTGCATACATTAAATGAACCATGGTACTTACACATAGAGATCCATTGGAAACTCCTTCATCATGTGTGTTACAATAAACTCCACCATCAGGTCTGAATGGGAAAAAGTAAAATCAGATCAATCAGAATGAAATTCATTGCTTGCCTTTGAAGTTGGGAGAAAAACTTTATCAGTATACCTTACACCCATGCTGAATGGCATCAACTAACCACATCTTTATTAACATACATTTAAATCTATTTTATATAAGGCACCTTTTGCAACACTTTCACCACCTGCCACTTGTAAGGTAACAAGAAAATTAGTTTACTCTCCCACTTCAGAAGGATACTTTGACCTGCCAATAAACTCAGATACAAGGGAGATTTCACTGTACAGATATTTCATACCATGGCACTAATGCAAAATACCGGAGGGAAATCATATTCTGAGAACCAAGTGATGAGGCAAGCAGAGAAAAAATTATGGATCACATCTGTGTAACCAGAGACCCAAACTCTAAAGCTATGTCTGTCTTTCTTGTCTTCCTATCACACTCAGCTTGACAGATATTACCAAAATGGTCTGGGGAGGTTTAGGTCAATAAAGGCTTACTATATAGTCTTAATTATTGTTTTTAAAATCAAGTAGATTTATGAAGTACGGCTGAATATTATAGTGAAATGGGATTAAGAGTTCAGATCATTCCCCTGAGGAAAATGCAGAATTCTAGGAAGTCAAAATTACTTGCAATATAGCCCCCTGTCAGCTCTGTCAGCCTCCTCTCAGCTTAATTTACTCAGAGGAAGTTTTGTATGTCTAAACCTTGAACTTTCGCCTCCTGGCCCACTGACACATCAATTTGGACCAAGAAATGGAGGGAAGAATTTGAGATCTTTATCAGGTGTAAGAAAGTTTACAAATTTATGTATCAAGCTTAGATATTTATCTCCCTAGAAAGAATTTTTCTTTGAACAAGGGCACCCTTTAATTGAACTTTAAATTCATTAGGATTGCTTTATCAAACTCAACGAGAAACATGGTTTCTTAGGCCAGGGAAGAAATACACAAGTAACTTCTTCTCTGAGGAGGAAACACATCAAACAGAATCTATCCCTTATCTTAAACATGAAAACCTATCACTGGCTCAGAAACATGCCCATTTTGATGATACTCACCGAGTACTGCACATACTAACGGACGGCAGGGAAGGTTCTTGTCTGCTGCCTTCTTCCTGTGTCTCATAGGCTTTACACAAATAAGAAATGAGATTATAAGACATCTGAACTAACATCCAGTGGTTCACCATCATTTTTTTTTTCATGCAAATAATATCACTACTACTGGGAATTCCCTGGTGATCCAGTGATTAGGATTCTGCGCTTCCAATGCTGGGGGCCCAGGTTCAATCCCTGATCAGGAACTAGGATCCCATAAAATGCATGGCCTGGCCAAAAGAAGAAACAACAATAATAAAATAAAACCATTACTACAGAGAAGCTACCTTTCATTTCTCTTTCAAGTGGTGGGTGTTGGGTGAGGCAGGGAGGACATATAAGTGCTTCTCAGTTATGGATGCAGGCCTGGGACAAAAACCAGTTCATAGCAAGACCACTGCCCCACAGGGCACTGAAGCATACTACAAGGGGAAAGCTATTCTTTTCACTTTGATTTTATCTATACAAGTGACATTCCGTTCAGTTCAGTTCAGTCGCTCAGTCATGTCCGACTCTGTGACCCCATGAATCACAGCACGCCAGGTTTCCCTGTCCATCACCAACTCCCGGAATTCACTCAGACTCACACCCATTGAATCCGTGATGCCATCCAGCCATCTCATCCTCTGTCGTCCCCTTCTCCTCCTGCCCCAAATCCCTCCCAGCATCAGAGTCTTTTCCAATGAGTCAACTCTTCGCATGAGGTGGCCAAAGTACTGGAGCTTCAGTTTTAGCATCAGTCCTTCCAAAGAAATCCCAGGGTTGATCTCCTTCAGAATGGACTGGTTGGATCTCCTTGCGGTCCAAGGGACTCTCAAGAGTCTTCTCCAACACCACAGTTCAAAAGCATCAATTCTTCGGCGCTCAGCCTTCTTCACAGTCCAACTCTCACATCCATACATGACCACAGGAAAAACCATAGCCTTGACTAGACGGACCTTAGTCGGCAAAGTAATGTCTCTGCTTTTGAATATACTATCTAGGTTGGTCATAACTTTTCTTCCAAGGAGTAAGCGTCTTTTAATTTCATGGCTGCAGTCACCATCTGCAGTGATTTTGGAGCCCAAAAAAACAAAGTCTGACACTGTTTCTACTGTTTCCCCATCTATTTCCCATGAAGTGATGGGGCCAGATGCCATGATCTTCGTTTTCTGAATGTTGAGCTTTAAGCCAACTTTTTCACTCTCCTCTTTCACTTTCAACAAGAGGCTTTTTAGCTCCTCTTCACTTTCTGCCATAAGGGTGGTGTCATCTGCATATCTGAGGTTATTGATATTTCTCCCAGCAATCTTGATTCCAGCTTGTGTTTCTTCCAGTCCAGCGTTTCTCATGATGTACTCTGCATATAAGTTAAATAAGCAGGGTGACAATATACAGCCTTGACGTACTCCTTTTCCTATTTGGAACCAGTCTGTTGTTCCATGTCCAGTTCTAACTGTTGCTTCCTGACCTGCATACAGATTTCTCAAGAGGCAGGTCAGGTGGTCTGGTATTCCCATCTCTTTCAGAATTTTCCACAGTTTATTGTGATCCACACAGTCAAAGGCTTTGGCATAGTCAATAAAGCAGAAATAGATGTTTTTCTGGAACTCTCTTGCTTTTTCCATGATCCAGCAGATGCTGGCAATTTGATTTCTGGTTCCTCTGCCTTTTCTAAAACCAGCTTGAATATCTGGAAGTTCACGGTTCACGTATTGCTGAAGCCTGGCTTGGAGAATTTTGAGCATTACTTTACTAGCATGTGAGATGAGTGCAACTGTGCAGTAGTTTGAGCATTCTTTGGCATTGCCTTTCTTTGGGATTGAAATAAAAACTGACCTTTTCCAGTCCTGTGGCCACTACTGAATTTTCCAAATTTGCAGGCATACTGAGTGCAGCACTTTCACAGCATCATCTTTCAGGATTTGAAATAGCTCAACTGGAATTCCATCACCTCCACTAGCTTTGCTTTTTCTTTTTTCTTTTTGAACTGCTAACTGTTGCTGCCTCTACACAGCCACATTCTCCCTTTTTCTTACTTATTATTTTATCAAAGAAAAATACTAGTGTATCTCTTTTGTTGTCAGTGGCCCTTAGAAAGCATCACTACGAACAAGTGACATTACTGACAACAAAAGAGATACACTAGTATTTTTCTTTAATAAAATAATAAGCAAGAAAAAGGGAGAATGTGGCTGTGTAGAGGCAGCAACAGTTAGCAGTTCAAAAAAAAGGAAAAGCTTTTTTTAAAGGAAGTTTTAAATATAAACCTCAAGGTGATATTTCTGAACATACCTCCAAGTTTTAGGAAACTCCTTGATCCTTCATACTCTATTTCCCCCACCTCTCAGATAAATAAATCTAATAAGCAGGATCTAGCATCACTCAATCAAAGATCACAGTATATTCTGAAAACAAAAGGCTTAGGCCCATCTCCTTATTGAAATCTACATTACTGATACATTCAATGTCAAGATATACCTTTTGGGAGCTGTTTGTTTGTTTATTTTTTGTTTGTTTTTGGCTGTGCTGGGTGGCATGTGGGATCTTAGTTCCCTGACCAGGAATCAAACTCATGCCTCCTGCAGTGGAAGTACAGAATCTTAACAAATGGACCACCAGAGAAGTCCCCTGATACATTCTACAATAATATTACTGCCATGGGTATGCGGCTGTGGATCCTTCCACCCTCTGTTGAGTAGGTAACACCTCCAAGACACACACAAAAAATTCCAACAACAGGCATGTGTCTTCTGAACAGCAGTTAAGCAAGAGCCCTTTAAGATAAATTTCCAGCCACATCTGTTCTAGTAGGATCAATGTCATCATCTCCAACCCTGCCAACATAAAAAAATTCCCCTAAGAAAAAACAAGAAGTAAAAGTCATACCTACCATTCTATGTAAGTTTACTCGAAATTCATGTTGTCATCATGCAAAAATGCATTGGCATATTGATCCTAATAAAAATAAAAACACAGATAAGGAGGGAATGAGAGCTATAAACTCCTTTTATAATCTATCTATAATCTATACTCTTATTAAAGTCCAAGGATTTACAGGTCTTAAAAGAACTCCTTTCAAGGACCAGTTAGAGAGCTAATGGGAGAAGACTACAGCCTTTATGTCAAGCCCTACTTAAGCCATGAGGTTTCACTTAAGTGTAATTTCCCAGTAGGTCTTTAACTGGCCAAAAATCTCAAAGCAAATTACGAACAATAAAAATTAAGGCACAGGCACTTGAGACAAATGCTAAGAGGAATCTGTTTTCCTATTCTCTCTTCCTTCCCATCTGCCCAAGGAGCACAGGGACTGCTGGTTACATGTGCAGGCTACACATGAGGATCTGAGATTAAGAAGAAAGGTCTGCACTCCGCCAGGAACAGGCTTGGCACAGCAAGAGAAAACTGCTTACTCAGGCAGCATGGCAATAGGCAAGACCTCGTATATCCCTGGCTTTGCTGAAGACTGATGGAAAATCAAAAGACTCTCACCATGAATCAGTAATAAACATCCCTTGGCTCTTTCCCAACAACTTTTCTGAAGATCTGACATGCCTACAAACTCCAATTCCTAGGAACTGCTACAATTTGTGAAAAACAACTCCTTTAATTATTTTCTTAGAAAGATTTTTGAAAAGCAATTACACCAGGCCCACTGCTAATAAGCAGCTCTTCTACAGCTGCTCCTAACCTGGTGAAAAGCAGGTCAACTTTCCACAGCAAACACAAAAATGGAAAGACTGAGGGAGATCTCTGCTCCACGTAGACCACACCTTAACTATTTTTCTTGGGAGAGAAAAGATACAAATAAGGATTAAGTGAAGGAGGAGACTGAAACTATAAATTCAGCTCTAAATTGACTCAATTTCTGCCAGACCTCTGTTGCCAACAAGATATAAGGTGAGTTCAGGCCTAATTAATTCAACCAAAAGTGACCTTTCCAAAGCCCAATAAGCATCTTCTCTTATTTACCCTCTGGTTCTTGTTCTTCATCAAACTACAATCAATCCAACTTTATTCAGTTTCCAATGCCCATCCCTTAGCTTTTCTCTCCACCTCTCCCCACAGAAACCTGAGCTCCTTTTTTCATTTTGCTAAATCCAAAAGATTCAATGTAAATAGTTTTAAAGGGACAGGACTGTTTTTTTTCTGAAGAGGTGTAAGTCTCTTTAGAGTTCCAAATTCTTAAGAATTAGAATCTTCCAGTTCTCAATTATAGCAGTTATCATATGAATTCATTATGAAGTCGCGCAGTAAATACTAATTGACCCTTTACTACGTGCCAGACACTGAGAAAACACTGGCAAAGAAGACAAAGAACCTACTGGTGCTTCCATTCCAGTGGAGGAGATAATATAAAGGGGGAAGATTTTCTCTTCCAAACTTTAGGTCCCTAAAAGTCAAGAGACAGGAACTGGAGAGAAGGGTAGAAAACAGAGCATTTTGTAAGAGATTAGCTCATACCAGAAGGCTGGTGAGACCTACCTCTGCAATACATGTAAGGATAATCAGACAGAGTTTGCCACTGTGAAGCCGGTGCTCATCTGAAAAGAAAAAATAAATCGTTCTCTCTAAATCATCCAGATCATGTTTCTATAGAGAAAAAAGATGTGTATCATCAAAAAGAACATTCACACTTTCCCTACAAAATTCATGAACGAAAATCAAGGTTTTACTAAAGTAATTCTTGCTTTTCTTCTAGACAAAAGAATTCCTCCATAAGATTAACCTGTTACTTCCTCAAAGATGAAATCTATAACCCAAAACCTGACAGTTGGAAGGCATAAGGAGGGTCGTGGTCAAAGAAATACATTTACCTCTCCTTAGCGATAGGCGGTGCAAGAGTAATGACGATGATCCTATCTGACATTCCGGTAGCTTACAGCAAAGCAACTAAGCAGCCAGAAAAGAAATGTCTTGCTGACGCAAAACCAAATTTGTGAGACTTTTCTACCTACTCTGGCCGCAGAGCTTCTCTGGTACTATCCTTCCCTTTCCCCAAATTTGTAAGACTCTTCTACCTACTCCTGGTCACAGAGTTCTCTGGCACTATCCTTCCCTTTCCCCAAAAAGCTGATAAGCAACTCTTGCAGAAAAGCCTGCAACTATCTCTCCACTTTAAAATACTGTTCCTGATTACAAAAATAAGGCATATTTCATTATTATTCATTTTTAAAATTCATAAAAGCCCCCAAAAACAAGATCAATAAAAAATCAAGTTTAATCATACCAAATATCATAAACATTGGTCAATCAACTTTAGGCTATGTATGCATAGATACATACTTTTAGTATTTTTATCTCTTGCCTATCTTAAAGCTTGAGCAGATATTCCCTCAGGGTGACAATACCCAAGACAGAATAACTTCAGGGAAGAAAAAAAAAAAAAAGACTCTGAAATCATAGCCGAAATCAAGGCGATAATAAACACAAAATTCTGAATCATGGAGAGGAGAGGAATAGCTGGGGAAGGGACACACAGGTAGCTTCAACGGCATTAATAGTTTCTTAAGTTGACTCATAAGTTCACATACATTCATTTTATTATTATACTTTTTATCCTAAGCTATTTATTATGCTTATTATAAACTTTATAATCTAATAGTAATAAATATTTAAAGTATTTTTATAGGCAGCAAATGATATATAATAAAGAAGACAAAACAGTACTGGAGGAGGGGAAGGAGGAGCAGAGCCAAGAAAAAAATTGCTTCTATTGCCACTAAAAACATAATGAGACCCTGTTAGCCAGGTCAGGGTCTTAATCAACAGGAAGGGAGCTGGGCCAATGAAGCCACACAGGTATCGTTTTGAAATTAACTCTTCATCATACTTAACCATATTTAGGCTGCCATAGCCTACCATATTAAGGCTTCCTTTTAGCAAAGATCTAACCCAGCTAGAATTTACAGAAACCGCCTGAGACCACTCACGCTGCAATTAATCTACCCTCAATTTTGCCTTCTATTTATTTTATGGAGGCATAGTGACCAGTACAATGAGGATTATATACCCATTAAAGCTAAAAGTGAGTTTCAAGGGCCTCAATTCACTGTGTTATATCAAGCAAAGCTAGAAGTCTATTTTCAGGGTTACAACTATGCAGTATTTTGCTTTTCATGGTTGCTGCAGTATTTCCAGAAAAAGGGAGAGGTTACTGATTTCCAAAAAGGAGAAGCAATGGCCTCAGGAAAACACTGATGCATGTAAAACAATGGGATTGTACTTAGTGGCACTTAAAAATAGTTAAAATGGTAAATTTAACATTATGTGTATTTTACAATAGATATATATACTAGAAATAAATAAATAAAACTGTAAACATTCATATAGATCCAGTTTAAAGAAAAAACTAGGCTTAAAAAAATAAAAACTTTGAGATACATACTGAACAGAATTTGCTGGGTTTCTTCCCAATTTCTTCTTCTAGCCCAACTATTCCACTATCCTACCACCAGTTAAAAGATCATAGAAAAATCATCAACAGAGGAAGAAGAGGAAAACTAGACAGAATAACATCAAGCTTTTCTAATACCTATTTCTCTCCCACTTCCATTCTGCATTTCACGGATGAGGACTAACACTTTTAAGTGTTAAAAAACACAGTCCCTCTGAATCTCACCTCTTCTTACTGTACTCTGCACAACAGTCCTAATTCTCACTATGAGCTGATGTTTTCAGTTCTTGTCCTCAAAAGGGAATTCCCTGAAACATGCTAATCCCCTCAATTCTCACACAAAGAGTTTGCATCTAGTTTCCCAAAATCTATTAAGAAGACTTGCTAGTTTTTGTAGAGATCAATTTATTTTCTCTGTTAATTCTGGAGCACTCCCGCTCCAGCTCCAGGTTTTCCCAACACCACCTAATTGCCATCTGGCAGTGAGAAATTTTCCAGTAACCAGGACCATCACTTTGCAAGGAGGTCCCAACGGGTCATCTCGTCAAAGCTTACAAGTATTAATGCTGCTCCTTGATCAAGCTAAGTAGCTACCTATCACCTCCGCTTCCTGAGCTCTCAAAAGAGAATGCCTTACCTTTGGTGTCTTGCATGACAATCGAGCTGTACTTTAAGAAGGTTATCAGCAGATTACTGGTCTGTACATCTGCATCCAGTGGGAGTTCCACAGAACTTATAACTGGAATAGAACAGATAAAATGCATTCAGCCTGTAACATATTCCATTTAACACTTCTACCTATACAGACAACTTGCCAGCAGGCAAGGAAATCACAAAAGAATCTTTCTCCAAAACAGAGGAAAGACTGAGTGCTTATCATCTAGTCTTCCTAGGCTTCTAGAGCTCTTTCTACCCCCAAGATTAAGCCCAAAGTCCTTCTCTCCTATCTAAAAATGCCTGTCTAAAGGAAGAGTGCTTTTCTCCCAATGTTCTAAAAGGGTATTTTGATTCCACTTTCTAGTTCCAAGCAAACCAAAAGGGTTCAAGGCCCTTCTAAAAAGCACTTTAATTTGTACCTAAGTGAAAGCTGTATTGAATATAAATGAGCCTTGCTTTGATGAGTCTTCTGCTTAAAATAAATGACAATTCATTCCTAATATGGAAAAATCTTGCTCAGAGAATAAGCCTTTAGGCTGGAAATACGCAAGATGAAAGGGAAAAAAGTTAAGACAGAAATACATTCAAATTCTACTTCTTAATCCCTTCCCCACAAAAGGGAATTTGAAGGAATACCAGGCTGAAAACAGGTGGACATTACTGACTGAGAATAGTTTTATATACCTAGTTGCTTGTTGGAGAAACTACCCCTGCTCACATTCTCTGTGCCACAGTAACAATGAACAACAAGGGACCAGACTAGGGCTGACCCACACAGGATAGCCTTAATACAGATCCCCAAGTTTCTAATATTTTAAATGAGATTTAGACATCTTGTTAAGTACTTTTACACTGTCTAAGACATAGTATACCAAAAAAGGAAACTCACTAGAAAAACTATAGAGGATCTATAGTTTTCTGTCATATTTTCACCTATGAAAACTCAGCTGAGTTTGGGATATTATTCATATATCTATTCTTAACCATAATTAATCCCTTTGAAGTTATTACTATGTATGCTAAGAACATTTATTAACAATGGGAATCATTTGCATATTATGGATCCATGATACATAGCAAGCACAGCAAAAAGCCTTATGAGAAGAAATTAGCATGCCCAACCCTTGGCTATTTTCCCACAGTTCAGGCCCCAAGAACTAATAAAAGACAAATATATTTTTATGTTGAAATACTAATATATCTTAAAATTCATGTTATGGATTAATGACTTGAGACTGTCATTTCAAACTACAGCCTATTCTGAAGCTCAGAGCCCATAATCCTTCCTTTGTCCAATACAAAGAGGCATTGGTCTGGTAAGTGGGACTTTTTTCCCCCAACTCAAACACAGAGATAACTAGAAAACTGTCTTACATAATACTTAGAAATATAGAAGTATATGTATTTTTAGTTTACAAGAAAATCCTCCCATGCCAAGGCTGAGTTGTCAAATGTCAAGTCTGAACTGAGAACAAACGTTATAGCTAAACTGCTGACTTTTTAAAAATAATGGCAACAGTGACATACCTTTAAATATAACTAGGCCACTGAGCACCAGTTATATTAAAAACCAATTAAAAAACCAAAACTTGAGGATAGGGTTATAAGACTTAGGGCCCCTACAAAAAGGAAATAGGAGAGAAGAAAAAGAAAAAAAAAAAAAAAGAAGCAATATCAATAGAATAAAATCCCTCACAAATTAAAATCTGCTTCCTAAGAGTTATTCCTTGATTGCTGGCTTCATAATTCTTCCCAGCAGCCTTTGTCAAGAGAGATAGTCATTTGAAAGTGGGCTGACTCCAATCTTCCCACTAGAAAAAGTAAAACCTCACTGGTTGTAAGTAAGCACAAATCAAGTTGCATAATCAAGTGTGTGGGTGGAAGTGTTCACAATGAACAGTTTGAAAGGCGGTTCTCTGAAGCAGCCAAACCCCAACATCACATGAAATCAGATATACAGATATAGACAAAGACATATATGTGTGTGTGTAGTATACCTATGCGAACCCGAACGTGTGCACATGCGCGCACACACACACACAAGCTTTTTGATATCCATGGTAACCAGGAAGGATTCATCGTTAAAGAAAAAAAAAAAAACAGTATTTCTGCTGGAATATTATTTGGTGACCAGAATAAGTAGAGAACAAGCAGGTAATCCTACTACATGTTCCTTCTCATTAAGATACAGGTGTGCCCTGCTTTTCAAAAGCTCATTTTACAAAAGCCACTTCTCCTCCACACAAAAAAAACTACCTTAGTACTTGTTTTCACTAATGCAAAGTTTTCACTTTTCAGAAAAAAGGCAGGGACTTCCCTGATGGTCCAGTGGGTAAGACTGTGCTCTCAATGCAGAGGGCCCAGGTTCAAATACTGGTCAGGGAACTAGATCCCATATGCACCAAATAAGAGTTCCAATGGTGCAACAAAGACCTGGTGTAGCCAAAATAAATAAATGTTTAAAAAAAAAGAAAAAAAGGCAAAATGGGGAGGGGCAGAATAGGCATAGGGAATTAACAGGTACATACCATTATATATACTAAATAAGCTACAAAGATATATCACATATCACAGAGAATATAGCCTATATTTTATAGTAACCACTTGTTGTTTAGTTGCTCAATCGTGTCTGACTCTTTGTGACCCCATGGACTGTTGCCTAACCAGGCTCCTCTGCCCATGGGATTCTCTAGGCAAGATTACTGAAGTGGGTTGCCATTTCCTTCTCCAATATAAATGGAATATAATCTTTAAAATTTGTGAATCACTATGCTGTATACTTGAAACATATAATATTGCAAATCAACTATAGCACAATTTTTTAATTAAATTTTTTTTAAAAAACAAGTGAGGGAATTCCCTGAAGGTCCAGTGGTTAGGACTCTGGGCTTTCATAGCAGAGGACCCAGGTTCAATCCCTGATTGGGAACTAAGACCTCATAAGCCATGTGGCCAAAAAAAAAAGAACAAGTGATAACAAGTATTAGTAAGGATGTGCAGAAAAGAGAACTCTTTGTACTGCTAATGGGACTGTAAATCAGTGTAACCACTAAGGAAAACTGTACAAAGTTTCCTCAAAAAATTAAAAAAAGAACTACCATATGACCCAGCAATCCTACTTGTAGGTATATATACAAAGGAAATGAAAACAGGATATCAAAGAGATATTTTCACTCCCATGTTCATTACAGCATTATTCACAGTAGCCAAGATACTACAAACACTATATGGCATCACTTACATGTGGAATCTTAAAAAAACAAGCCAAGCTCATAGAAAGAGAGAGTAGAAAAGTGGTTGTCAGGGGTTAGGGGATGGAGGAAATAGGGAGAGGTTGGTAAAAGGACACAAACTTTCAGATTAGCAAAATCTGAAGATCTAATGTAATATATTATAATGGTAACCATGTTGATAATACTATGTTGCATAGCTGAATTTGCTAAGAGAGTGGAACTTAAATGTTCTCTTAAATGTTCCCTTCCAAAAAAGAAAACGAAAAATACATGAGGTAACGGACGTGTTAATAGATAGGGGGAATTTTCTCACAGTGTATATGCATATCAACTCACCTCAATAACGCTGAAAAAAAAATTTTTAAGTATACACATTCAACTTTATTTTCTCAAATTCGGGCAAAGAAAAGTAGAAAAAAAAAATCCTACCACCTATCAACAATTAGAAATGAAAGTAACAAGAAACAAGAGTGATGGGGTGAGACAAAAGAAAGACAAAAGGCAAAAAATGAAAACAGTGTTCAGCGTTTGTTTTGCAGCAAGTTGTAACAGAAGCATCGGCATCCCCAGCAGTGAGTGATACCACTCAATTCCTTCCCCACAAACTACACGCAGCATGTAAGAATCAAGCCACCCAGTTCTGAACTGCGTCTGTGAGCATCTGTGCTTTACCTAAATTTACTCTGTGCATCCATTAGCAAGATGCAACCTAAGATACTTGCTTCTTTGCTTTACGCAATTTCAGCTTACAGAAGGTTGTATAGGAAAGCTCTGCTTTCAGAGAACAGGGGAAATCTGTATTTGGAATTTGACTATCAATTGAAAACAGATCCAATTTACTACCACAGACTTGAAAATCAGTGGCACCTCCCAGTAATACTTTTGTACTAATACTGCTTGTACTACCTTGAAATGCTAACGCCACAGGTGTTATATCAAAGTTTAAAGGAGAAACAGCAGAGCAAAGATGGTCATGTCAAATATAGACAGTAGAGGGGCACAATTTTTTTACCCAAAATGAGTTCAACATTTGAGGCAAAACATCAAGTATTAATAAAGACTATTTTTAGGTTATGGAGAAGGCAACGGCACCCCATTCCAGTACTCTTGCCTGGAGAATCCCATGGATGGAGGAGCCTGGTAGACTGCAGTCCATCGGGTCACTAAGAGTCGGACACGACTAAGCGACTTCCCTTTCACTTTTCACTTTCATGCATTGGAGAAGGAAATGACAACCCACTCCAGGGTTCTTGGCTGGAGAATCCCGGGAACAGGGGAGCCTGATGGGCTTCCGTCTATGGGGTCGCACAGAGTCGGACACAACTGAAGTGATTTAGCAGTGGCAGATTTTTAGGTTAAGTTATTCCCTCAAGCACACTCAGCTGACATTAGAACCAATTCAGGTTGATACAAAGTTTGTTGGGCAAAATTCTTAATTTCTTTTCTATTACCCTTTTTATAACTTCCAGTGATAAGATTTATACAGTAGAATTTTGTTGTTGTTGTTATCTTTTAAAGGAGAGAAGTCTTAAAATACCCAGCAAATTCCCAATTATTACACACTTGTCATTTTCTAACTGGGTGTGCCTGGCAGACACATAACAGTGAGCAAATTCCAAGTTCACTTTCTCATTCATTTAGTCAACAAATATTTACTAAGCAGTAACCATGTCAGGCACTATGCTGGACATTTAATGGTGCACAAAACAGGCATGGTCCCAACCCTGATCCATGCAAGGTTCTTAGTGTCAACTCTCACTAATCTTAGGCAAACCTCATACTCCCCTTGCCTCAATTCCCTCATTTGTCAAATGATAACATCAAAGATTTTACCATTTTACACTTATTTCAGTGAGATATTCATAAAATATCTCATCTGAGCCTCACGAGTACCCTGAGTTTGGCAAGACAGGTATCACTGATCTCTGAGGTCCCTTTTAAATCTAGCATTTCCATGATTCTACAACCATTCCCTAAGGAGGACAAGCTGGAGTTTCGTAGCTTCTTATACAGAGGAAAGCATTTGACTGTCTTTTCTTTAGAGTTTCACGAATCCTAAAGATAATTTCTTAAGCAAAAGAACTAACAATTATGCTTTTTGTCAAGAAAAAAAAAAAAACTACACTCACCCCTAAAGATTCAAGACTGTATTAATCAAGTAAACAAAGGAGGTGATGGACTTACCATCAGAGGAGGGTGGCGTAGTCCCAAGTGGTGTGGCTGGGGTTGTTGGAGCAGGACTGACAGGGGTTGTCACCAAGCCCATTTCTGGATGACTCTGAAAGAGAACACAGATAAGGATAAGAAAAGAGAAGATTGTGGGTGTCCTCTGCTTAACCTTTCTGGTATTCCTGGCCTCATAAACAGACAGAAAGCTCACTGAGGAGAGACTCCTACATTTAGTTCCTACTAGTACCTGATTACTGTTGATGCTTGCTAAACTCTAATAAGCTCTGCAGGCTAGTTTTCTTTAAGTAACGAAGTTCCCATTATGTAAGTCTACCTACAGAACCATATGAATAAAAAACTGGGGTAAACAAATACACAGAAATATTCTACACACAAAAAAGGGCACTTGCAGTCCTATCTGAATCTGAGAAGGGACTATTTATCTGATCAACCCAAAACATATCTACAGACTATTCTGATGACCACATAAGTCAACTAGTAAGTGCAGGTGAGCCATTGGAATAACAGATACTATAAGAAGGGCTATGCAGAGGGCAGCCCTCCTTGTTCCACCACAAACAAGAGTGTGTGGGGTGGGGAGGCAGAGACATGGGTGGAGACATCCACTAGGAACCAAAAGAGATGACTCCTCTTTCCCTTACTTTCCTTAGCCATCCTGCCACATCAGCTCTTGACAATCAGGCTTAGTGATGGCTAGTCCCTTCTCTTCCCCAATAGTTTTACCAGATTTTACCCTCCTCACTTTTTCCTTTAAAATCAATTACAGAATTTGGAGAGCTAACAAGGAACATCATGAGAATCATGGATAAAGCCTCATGTGATCAGTAGTGAAAAATGAGAACTGCTAAACCAGCAAACCAGACCCCAAAACCAGCACAACTTTTTGACCTTGTTTTTTTTGTTGTTGAAACTCAGTGGCTCCCATACATAACTACCCTTTGAGAAAAAAGCATAAGCACACTTTCCCTTAAAAGAAAACTTCATACATAATTTAAACAGTCTGACTTTAAAAATACTTCATCAATTTTTAAAGATAGTTTCATGGGCAGCACTTGAGTTCTCAGCCGATTTTAGTTCCTTCTGTACCAACAACTTAGGACATCCCTTAGGCAAGTGACCCAGTACTCAGGATTCTATGACTTTCTGCTTTCAATATTTGTTGACCTTTTTTTTTTTTTTTTTTTCTGGTTAACAGCTAACCTTATGCTACACAGGATATTTTGTACTTTTCTTCTCTGGAAATGGATGAGATAATAACGTAAGTGACATGGCCTATTTCTTCTCTGGTCGTAATTCCACAGAGGTTTAGGAAGCAGAAAGCCTGTTAAAAAAATCCGTATGGGCAGATAATACTAAGGGATTTCCAGTGAGGAAAATGAAATAATCTCAACTCATTTGGGTTAGCAGAATCAGTCAACTGGTCAAGACCATTAACTTGGCATGTTACCAGTTCCATTTTAGCACTAGATGGAAACATACATATTTGAGGAGAGCATGAAGCAAAGGCAACTGATGCAACTCTTTAGTTACGGCTCACCAATGCAAAGCAGGGTTTACATGAGCACAGTCAGATAGGCTTTTCAAAGGAGTGAATCTATATGAAAGTTAGGGAGAAAAAGAACTGAAATTTTTAATATACCCAACCTGGGCCAACACTGTGATAAAGTTGCGATTTAAATAACAGCTTCGTAAAGTGCCAGAAGGATGGCCTCGTTGGTTCTAAAGAAAAAGAGAACAAATTGGAGAGTCTCTTATAATGAAGAAGGTAAAACAGTATAATCATCAAAATAAGATTTCCCCTCAATTCCTCATTATAAATCCCTTTGAGTTTCTAATGCTTCATTATTTCCTTTTTGGGCTTATATGAAGGAAATACCATCAGCACTTTAATTCCTTAGATCTGTTCTTCAGTCAGTCAGTCAGTTCAGTCACTCAGTTGTGTCCGACTCTTTGCAACCCCATGAACTGCAGCACGCCAAGCCTCCTTGTCCATCACCATCTCCCGGAGTTCACTCAGACTCACATCCATCGAGTCGGTGATGCCATCCAGCCATCTCATCCTCGGTCGTTCCCTTCTCCTCCTGCCCCCAATTCCTCCCAGCATCAGAGTCTTTTCCAATGAGTCAACTCTTCGCATGAGGTGGCCAAAGTGCTGGAGTTTCAGCTTTAGCATCGTTCCTTTAAAGAAATCCCAGGGCTGATCTCCTTCAGAATGGATCTCCTTGCAGTCCAAGGGACTCTCAAGAGTCTTCTCCAACACCACAGTTCAAAAGCATCAATTCTTTGGTGCTCAGCTTTCTTCACAGTCCAACTCTCACATCCATACATGACCACAGGAAAAACCATAGCCTTGACTAGACGGACCTTAGTCGGCAAAGTAACGTCTCTGCTTTTGAATATGCTATCTAGGTTGGTCTCAACTTTCCTTCCAAGGAGTAAGCGTCTTTTAATTTCATGGCTGCAGTCACCATCTGCAGTGATTTTTGGAGCCCCAAAAATAAAGTCTGACACTGTATCCACTGTTTCCCCATCTATTTTCCATGAAGTGATGGGACCAGATGCCAGGATCTTCGTTTTCTGAATGTTGAGCTTTAAGCCAACTTTTTCACTCTCCTCTTTCACTTTCATCAAGTGGCTTTTTAGCTCCTCTTCACTTTCTGCCATAAGGGTGCTGTCATCTGCATATCTGAGGTGATTGATATTCTCCCGTCAATCTTGATTCCAGCTTCTGTTTCTTCCAGCCCAGGGTTTCTCATGATGTACTCTGCTTATAAGTTAAATAAGCAGGGTGACAGTATACAGCCTTGACGTTCTCCTTTTCCTATTTGGCACCAGTCTGTTGTTCCATGTCCAGTTCTAACTGTTGCTTCCTGACCTGCATACACGTTTCTCAAGAGGCAGGTCAGGTGGTCTGGTATTACCTACTTCACTATTTCCCCTTTTTACTTTTTCACCCCAATCCAGTTAAGTCCTTAACTGCCTCAGACACCAAGTCCTCTTTATCTCCTTTCAGAGAGAGCTGGGAACAGTTTTACAACTTCTTAGAGCTCAATACATGCAAGTTCCATTATTATTTAAAACTCAAGAAACATCTGACAGATCATCAAAAAAGTCTGAATCTGCAGAGATAAAGTTTCACACTTTCATATCCAGTAACAGAGTCCACACTGAAGTTCAAGTCACCACACAAGAACGTCAGGCACTTACTGTACTGAGATTTTCTCATGCGCATCTGCTATGAACATGCTGCCCACCTGTGGAAGAAAAGGGGAATTGCAGAGTTATAGCAGGGAAATGTGAGAGGAGCTCTGGGCCCTATAAAGCCTTTAATCAGTGAAAAAAAAAACAAGCTGCAGCATGAGGGCATCCTGGCCCACCAGTCACACACAACAATACCAGCTCACTTTGAAGATCTTAAAAGAATCATAAGTAATGAAACTCTCCTAAACTATCTTTGCTTAAAGGGACTTAAACCATCCCAGTGCTTTTGTCCAGGTCTCCTTTGTGTTAGTTCAGTAACCACTGACAGCAAGTAAATGATAACTTAAACATCCTCATCACTTTGCCTCTGTCCTGGAAGCTGCTTAACTGAAACAAATTAACTCACAAAGAGCATTACAGAAAGCAGGCTGTTCATCCAGCACAGAGTCGTCTGGGGGTAATATTTGGGTTTCAGACCAGAACTATTGAATCAGCGGTCAGCAACCTTTTTAGCATCAGGGATAGTTTCGTGGAAGATAATTTTTGCATAGACCTGGGGATGGGAGGATGATTTCAGGATGATTCAAGTGCATTACATTTATTGTGCACCTTTCTATTATTATTGTATCAGCTCCACTTCAGATCATTAGGCATTAGATCCCAGAAGCTGGGGACCCCTGGTCTAAATAAAACCTACTATACATCTTTCACATCATGAAATCTTTTGTTTGTGTCCTAGGCAGGGCAGTTGAATGAGCAAATGGAATAGGTTGCCCTGATATATGGGATATCAGGGGCAGAGAGAGATGCCATCCTTCTAACACTGCCTTTTCCACCTATTTATGGATGCCCAAATCCATGCAGCCAGAGCTCCATTTATTTGGCACAAAACTTTTTCTTCTTGGCCAAAAGGCAAAGGTCCCTGGAAGCAATAGGATTATATCTAACGCATCTAATCAAATACTAATACAGCCCTTACACTGTTTGACATCTGAGGGACTACCCATTTGTGCTTCAGAATTAAAGAGCTTATCGGTCTTTTCCTTGAAAGTAGGTTCTGAGAATGAAAAAGGCAGAGGGGAAAAGTTGCCTTTTGGGGGGTAGGGATGGGGCAGGGCCTGTTGTTCCTTACAATGAACTCAAAATCTGTCTTGCCCTAGGGCTGATTACTTAAATACTAATACCCAAGAACACAGACTTTCTGAATCTGTCTAAATTCTGAGACCTTAGATTTACCTCTTAAAAATTAGTCCCAGATTATCTGGCCTAAAACGCCTACCATGCTAAGGATTAAATACCTTACTCAAGAGTCTTGCAAACTGAACCAGTAATTTTCCCAAACCATGGACCCCTCAGCCCAGATCCCAAACCTTTAGATGAGTGGCTCAGATCACTGCACCAATCCCTCAACTCCAGGACAAATGATGAAGGGGTCACAGCAAACAGCCAAGGATTGCTTATGGTTGGACTCAGATCTAAACCCTCTATGCTGTGTTCCACACTTGTCCTCAAACAGAGCCAACTGTCTTTTTTTTTTTTTTTCCGGTTCTTTTTTTTCAGAGCCAGTTCTTCAGGAAGCAGAAGTCTGGCTTAATATGAACCTTTCTCTTTTTTTGTAGCCTTAAAAAAATTGAATTAATTTGAAGCAAAAAAAAAACAAACCAGCCCCAGAGAAATCAGAGCTCTTCTTTGCCCTGCCTAACTTGGGTTTGGAAATCACCAGAAGAGATACAGCTCTCCAAAAAATCTGCTATGAGCAGCCTCTCTCCCTTCATCATGCCATTATCTCAAATATCTAAACTTCTGAGTCCAGACTTGTCTACTCCTATAGATCTCATATATTTTTGAGCAGGGGAGAGAGGGAGAAAAAAAAAAAAAAGATAAGTAGGACTTACCATATTTGTTAAAGCAGAGAAAAAACCGCTCTGGTGTTCTTCTTCCTTGTCTTTATACTGCCTGAACAAAAATAACTAAATTCAACTTTAGTGTTATTTATCACATATGTCTTTGTCCTTGGCATACTAGGTAATCAGGGCAGCTCACTGGCAGAATTCACTGACTCCAGAAAACAAAAACGTTCTAACAACCGAGCCTCTGCAGTTTGCCTTGCAAGCTAAGAGGCACCCATCTGCTCTTGAGGTAGCGTACACCAAAATGCCCAGCTACTTCAGGAGAGACTTAGAAAGAAAGCTGCAAAAGTGTGAAATGCTCTAACATATGGCTGATCCAGTTATTTCCCAAACAGACTATTACTTGAAAAAGTGTGACAGTAAAATTAAGGCTGTAACAGTGAAAATTTTGTTTGTTTTTGAAGGAAAAGGAGGGGAATCTGTGAGCTCAACTATTTGTGGAGTTGGGGACAGATCTGAAATTCCAACACCCAATTGTACGTGAGGAAAGTCTGGAAAGGAGTAAGAAAGATCCTGCCTGGCCCTTGCCAGGATTAGATACAATTCTGGTTTCCATTCAATGAATACCAAATCCTCCCCATTCGCAGCAAGGGTGGGGGGAAAGCAAGCATCGAAGAAAAGAGCCTCCAGAATAGACCAGACTCAGAAACTGCAGTGATTACTGATAAAAAAGAAATATCTGTCAAAAGAATTCAGCGCTATCTCTTTTCTTCCTTTTTATAAGCATACAAAAAAAAAGCAGCACTTCACAACCTTTTTTTTACATAGAAACCTATTTAAATGATACATCGAGCTAAATGGAATGGCCTGCCTGCCTGCGGCTGGAAAATTTGTTAAAATGCTCTGCAACAAAATGTCAAAGGTTGCAAAAGAATGTTTAATGTTAAGAGCTGCTTAAACAAAAGATGGACACTAATGTGGTGGCTACTTTTCTCCTAGTGTTAGAACCCACCCCTGCTAAAGCCAACAAGTTAAGCTAGAGCAAATGCATCTGCCAGTAGCTATACCTCTGAATACTCTTCTAGGATAGGTAAGGGATGTTCACCCAAGAACTCTTAACAAACCTGTTCCTGACTTAACCAGTTCAAATGAAACTGAATGCAGATGGACTTACCTGTTGTACTCAGATAAAGCTTGAGCAATCACAAGCCCCATTCCCTAGAGAGAAAAGACAGCACAGGTGAAATAAGGGCCTGGTGGTGATGCTATGACTAGACCATGGAAAACACTAATGACGGTCCAAATCCAGCAAGTTTTACCTGAAAGTAGGCAACAAGGACAGAAATTCTGAGAGACTTGTCAAAGGATGAAAAGGAACTTCTCTGGAAAGATTTTTCTGATCTAATTACATTATTTAATGTTTCTAGATATAATTAGAATAGCAAGAGATGAAACAGATCAGCCCAGACCACTGACAATTTCACTGGGGTCATTTTCACCTCAAAAGAGAAGACTAAGTTAGAATCTTTAAACAAAAAGCTCTCAGATGTCTCTAAAAACCACCCATAATAAAAGTGACAATGAGTTCCACCTTAAATGAAGGTACATACAAACAAGCCACTCTCTTTCAGACCACAGGAAAACAGTAGTGTAATAGAAAGAAGCATCCAATAAATATGAAAGGAACTTATCAACTTTCCCCCTAGAATCTGCTAAGGATATCACACAGATCAATTAAGCCACAACAATGAATCATGTGTGCTTTTTTTTTTCTTCATAAGAGAAATCAGAAGAACAAAGAGGGCAGACAGAAAGAGAATAAAACCAGACACCTGGTCATCTTTTTCCTCCCTATATTGAGAGATCAAGTTTTATTTTCCAAACCTCCAAGGATATATGTACCAGATATTATATCATCCTCCATAGTTCAGCTTCACCAAGTCAGGCTGTAAATATAATCTGACTAGTTTTACAAGAAATCTCCCAACATTTAGTCATCTAAGCCTTTTTTTTTAAATTTTAGTTTTATTGAGGTATAACTGTAAGATATTTAAAGTGATTTGACATACCATCTAAATCTTACTCTTAGAAATGTCACTTCTTGACTCTATAGGATAATCAAACTCAGCATACTAGAACATGAAGTATAACTGACCATTTCATCATAATTAGCAAGCAAATATCCTCTCAAACCTTCCTTCCATGATGAGAAAATAGAAAACAGCAGATAGCAGCACAATGTTCTAAAAAGAAATGCCTATTCCCTCTTTATAGCCAGATGAAATTAACACAATAGTTTTCTACTCTCGATTCTAAGTATCCACTTAAAGTAAGACCAACAAAGACAAGTAATTAAAACACAAGAATCCAGATACTCACATTGAGAGTGGCTTCATCATCCACAATAGACAGCTTCACAATATAAGGATTCACAGACTGTTAAACAAGAGAAGAGACTCCAGGTGAGTGTGACCTAGTTAAGAACCCATTAGTTATTTAACAAAGTTTTAACAAAAATCCTTCCAAGACACTCTCTCTAGAGTGATGTTCCTAACATGTATGCCCAACTATCTTGCCAGCTCATTTCCTCCATTTCCAGTAAATCTCTCAGTGTGCATGGGCATTCGCCAAGCACACAGAGACAGACAGACAGACACACACAAACCCCAAGCATGTGTATGTTTACATGCACACACACACACAATTCTATTCTACCTGCATTTTCCTCTAGGCCAAATCAGCTCAGGCCTATGTCTCCCTTTCTCTCATTTTTCCCTCTTCTTTCTAGAAGTAAGTAAACACTCCACAACACTCACTTTGTCCTATCCTGACAATAATTTACTGAGTCCATAGGGACAGCTGTCATTTGGAGGGCATAAAAGCTCCCCTGACATAAGGCACAAATTTATAAGTTGCTAACTTATACTCTCATTCCTAAGGCTCCCTAACCATTCCACAAACTATATCCAAGGACTGATTCACCCACCCGTAAAACAAAGCCACCTTGGGGGTGGAAAGTGGCAGCTGCTTAACAGCCAGAGAGGCCATTTATGGATCCAATACCCAAATAACACTGCAGGGGAACTGAAAAGAAAGATGTAATTAACCAAACTACAATCTGGTCAGGACACTGGGATTTAATGATTGTCCCATCACTTAAAGCACAGGAAGATTTCTTGAGTTTTTCCAGATTCAATCTCAGCTGGGTAGCATATGGAAATGGACATATATTTAAACTCATTAAGCAACTGGGCCATCTCCTACCGGTGGGATGAGAACCAATGACCTGCTCACCTTGAAAACATCCCCCACGTGGTATGTGAGGAAAGACCCTCTACAGCTCAGGCACGAATTCTAACCCAAGAGAAGCTAGAACAATAGTTCTTAGATTAACAGCTTTTACAGCAACCAAGAAAACACATTACTGAGAAACTTGGAAATCCAACTAAAAGGCTAACCCCCATCTTCTCAGACTTTATTAATCAAGTTCCTGAGGTCATCTTTCTAATGTCAGTTGGGAATAGAGAAAGAGAAGCTTTGCTTTTTTTTAACAGCCAAATGTTTATAAGGTTTTCTACAACCCAATTCAAGGAGGTAAAACCCACTCCATTCATTACTCGATCTAGCAGATAAAGGCTCTCAATGCTTCTTCCTCTAATAACAATGCGGATGCGACAGACTTCAAATAAGATCCAAAGCAAGCAGATCCTTGGAAATGAAAATCAGCAGTGGGCTGACCTGGAGATGCCATCACGATGAGATCAACAGCAGAAGAAGCAGGCACTGTCTCTTGGCACAATTTTTGAAACTCCTACTTACTCACCTTCCCAAAAGTAGACTATCTCAGGTACTAATAACGACCACCTGATTACCAAGACAAGATTACCAAGACATGACCAAATAACCATTGCATTATTGTTGAGGAAAAGAGGCAAGGTGGCTAAAATCAAGGGTTTAACTTCCAGCTCCTCCAGTTATTAATTGTGACGAGGTAGGCACATTAATAAACCTAAGCTCAATTTTTTTCATCTGTAAAGTGGGGAATAATATTTCCATCCTTGGAGCTGCTATGAAATTTAAATTAGTTAAATCCTCAGCACAGTATCTGGCATATAATAAGGGTTCAATTATTGGGAGCTATATTTTTTCTCCTGACATTTTTATCACATTCAAAACAAGCTCTGTAAGGAAAAAAGAGAAAGAACAACTTAAAACCAGACATAATAAACAATTTTGTAATATCTAGGAAACATCATGTTCAGGGCAGCAGTTGGGGGCTGAGTCACTTCATTTCAGAAGACTTAGCCAACCCAGAAGGCCAAGATCTTAAAGCTGTGAAAATTTCTATTCCAGCAGACACTGATTTTCCTTAACACTATATACCTATTCTGCTGGTCATGTTTTAAAACTCAAGACAATCTACTTTTCATCAGCAAGTCAGAATTACAAACTTCACAGAATCACTCTAATAGAGTCCAGCATTTATTTGATCTAAACCATACTTAACAAATTTCATTGCTCTTCCCTAGATCTTTCCCCTCCCCACCTGGCATCTTCTAATCTCTTGAGATTAAATGACTAAAATGAAGTGAGGAAGAACTACTTTCATTCCTTAAGTTCAACACCTAATTTGCCTTCTCTGTGTTTAGCTGGACACGTAGCCTCTCTGGCACCCTCAGCACCTTTCTGGAAAGGTTACAACTTAACCCACTGGTCATGGGACCAAATGTGATGGTAACTAAAATGTTCTCCCAAGCACACCCTCTTGTATTTTGCATAAAACTTCTCCAGCTTTCAGTTTTGCGTGTTCATCTGGAAATTCCTCACACTCCTGTCAAAAACGTTCCTGCTCCATGGTCACCAGGTTTCCTTAATGGTTTCTGGTGAGTGACTTATATCAAAAGCTGCAAAGCCCAGATAAATTATGCCTACCAGCTTGCCCTCACCTACTATATTAATTCTTCTGGGGTTTCTGACAGACCAGAGATGCATACCTCACTCTAGAAATATGATTTTCTCCAGCTCCATGGCCATGTCCAATTTTTCAAGCTGACATTTCAGAAAGTCTTACTGGGCTGAACCAGGGTTCTGTTCACATTCAGAGAAGCCAAGCCCCTATCTCAGAGTGGCCTGCATCCAGCAGAATGTTCTGAAAATATTCATTACTGATGATGGTGCTTTAATATCACACATAACTCAACTCTCTTTAACTACCTTCAGCATTTTTCCTCGGCTATTTTTCTTGCTGTTGTAATAAGGCCCCAGAGGCAATTACACATGACAGAGATCAAAATGGCTACCATGCTGGCCCTTCCAGATCACCAGCAAAACAGGTGTTGGTGATAAATTACTTATTTATTAGTAGCTCCATACACTATTCATCAGTTCCTCTGAGACAAAGAAAACAATCAGCTCCTGGAGTTTATAAAACATTAACATTGCTCCATATTCCAGTCCTTCTTTAAGTATTCCTTTCTCACAGAATTCCTTCTTTCATATTCCTCTTTGTAAGAATAAGCTCCATATTTTATATTACCCATCATTTTTAACATGGCGAGTGATCATATGAAAAATCACTAAATGAAGATCCAGAAGCCCAAAAATGAAAATATTCCCTCCAGTTGGCCCATTTGTCATAGTATTGAAAGAAAGTGAAAGTGAAAGTGAAGTCATGCCTGACTCTTTGTGACTCGATGGACTGTAGCCCACCAGGCTTCTCCATTCATGGGGTTTTCCAGGCAAGAATACTGGAGTGGGTTGCCATTTCCTTCTCCAGGGGATCTTCCCCACCCAGGGATCAAACCCAAGTCTCCTGCATTGAAGGCAACACTTTACCCTCTGAGCCACCAGGGAAAGAGAATGTCATAGTATTCAGTTCAGTTCAGTTGCTGTCATGTCCAACTCTTTGCGACCCCATGAATCGCAGCACACCAGGCCTCCCTGTCCATCACCAACTCCCGGAGTTCACTCAGACTCACATCCATCGAGTCAGTGATGCCATCTAGCCATCTCATTCTCTGTCATCCCCTTCTCCTCCTGCCCCCAATCCCTCCCAGCATCAGAGTCTTTTCCAATGAGTCAACTCTTCGCATGAGGTGGCCAAAGTACTGGAGTTTCAGCTTTAGCATCAGTCCTTCCAAAGAAATCCCAGGGTTGATCTCCTTCAGAATGGACTGGTTGGATCTCCTTGCAGTCCAAGGGACTCTCAAGAGTCTTCTCCAACACCACAGTTCAAAAGCATCAATTCTTCGGCGCTCAGCCTTCTTCACAGTCCAACTCTCACATCCATACTTGACTACTGGGAAAACCATAGCCTTGACTAGGATGGACCTTAGTCAGCAAAGTAATGTCTCTGCTTTTGAATATGCTCTCTAGGTTGGTCACGGAGAAGGTGATGGCACCCTACTCCAGTACTCTTGCCTGGAGAATCCCAGGGACGGGGGAGCCTGGTGGGCTGCCGTCTATGGGGTCACACAGAGTCGGACACAACTGAAGTGACTTAGCAGCAGCAGCAGGTTGGTCATAACTTTTCTTCCAAGGAGTAAACGTCTTTTAATTTCATGGCTGCAGTCATAGTATTGCTACTTATTAAACAAAGAAAGTTAAGTTGCCTCAATATAGCTTCTGATTTCTGGCCTCAGTAAAGTAGTCCTAGTATCCAGGACCTAGTACCAAGTACTCCCTGCTTCTGCAAAGCAACCCCCAGTGAGGTTCTGGCCTTCCCTAAGTGGTTCTGTTTCTTTTCAGTGTATTCTGCCTTTTGAAGGGAATCAAGTAAATGACCAACCCAAGTGTAAATCTTTGAGTTCAGCTCTTCATCTCAAAACCTATAAATCTGTCCCTAATTCATGGCAAAAAGAACTCCAGAATTAATATGGATAAGGCTCTATCTTTAACTTCCATCAAAATCAAAGAGTCCCCAAACCAACAGTGATATTTATACAAGGCCTGAGTACATCATGGAAAACTAATATATAAGTTGAATATTTCAAAACAGATGCATTAGGTCAATGGTTTGCAATCCCCTGAGCATCACATTCAATAGGAGGTCTTCAAAAAAAGATACCCAGGTCCCATCCTCTAAGAGATTCTGATTTGGTGTGCAAAGAGTAAGGCCCCAGAACTCCCCTGGTTGACCAGTAGTTAACACTCTGCACTTCCACTGGGTGGGGGCATGGGTTTGATCCCTGGTCAGGGAACTAAGAGCCTGCGTGCCATACAGTATGGCTAAACAAATAAATAGATAAAAAATATGACCCAAAAACATCTTTTTTTTAAAAAATTCCTGGTAATTCTAATGGTAAGCTGGGTTTGGGAACCACTACATTAAGAAAGATTTACTCATTTTATTGGAAGTTACACCACAGGATTCCTTTAAACAGCTGTAACCTCTACCTCAGGAGTCTAACATAGGACTTTTAGAATTTAATTTATCAAAATTAATCTATATACCATTTGCCAAGAAAATGTCTTCTACATTAAACAAAATTACTAGGAGTGGTCACATTTAGGAAGATTATAGAAAAACAGCAGCTGTCCATTAAGAGACTCACCTCATATTTTCTGTAGTTCACTAGCAAAGCCAAGAGGACAACAGTATCATACCCGTGTTCCCTACGACTTGGCGGGTGGGAGAGTATCTGTAACCAGAACCACCAACAGTGAGAGTGCTTGGGGAGGCAATTTATCCAAAAAAGAAAAAGGTAACAAGGGAACTGACCTACCTGTAAAATTGCTTCAAATATGCTGTTGATCATTACATATTCCAAGATAGTGTTCTGGCTGATGTTATCTGTCACCTGAATATAATAAAAGGCTATTTAAAGTCTATACTAAGACACTGATATCTCAGGTGTATCTCTCTACCTAGATCTAAGACAAACAGATATGTTAAAACATTCTACTAAATATTCAATAGATCTTTCATAAGCATCCCCAAAGCCATCAGCGCCTAAAGAGACAAGACACTAGAAGGGTAACAAATTAGCAAATTAAAACTTTCTAAATTTTTGACCTTCTCATTGTTTCTCTTATACCCTCACACAAACATTTGCCTAAGTTTCTTGGGTTTCATTCTCCAAATGCACAGGAAGTACTTTATGATCCACAAGTCTTCAAGAGATTGAAAGGAAAGGAAACCACCTGAAATTAATGAATAACATCCTAGAAGGTACAGTCCAGCTTCCCACTAGAAGGTACAGTCCAGCTTCCCGGTATAAAATCAAGGTCAGAACAAATAAAAATATTCAGAATCACAAAAATTATTTCCAAATGAGACCTGATGAGAAGGGCAAAATCTGACAATACAGAAGAGAGTACTTCTCCAGGACTGGTACAGGTTAAAAATGTCATCAGTTTCTCCAACGAGCAACTTTTAGGAAGCAGAAGTCCATACAACTTCCTTCCTTCTACACAAACACAGCCGAGTAATGTAAAGGCCCAGTAAAGATTTTTCTCTTTTCCTTTCTAACTTTGGGCTCAAGAGTTCAAATTTGCCCCTGCTGTCGATTCATACCCTTGACAAAGAAACATATGGATGGGTCACTTACTGTCACTAAGCAGAGGAGAAGTTTCAGACATAAGCTCTTCAGACTTTCAGAACCTTCTGCACAAAGCAATGAATCCAAACTCTCCATGAGATTCTGAGAAAGAGACCCATTAAGTATTAAACCATAACAAATAACATTTCCACTGTGTCTTTGCCATACTCTGGGTTATGTTACACAGGGTAAAGTGAGTTATGTTAAATGAAGCAACCATATCATTGCCTGAGGCCTAGGCCTTGCACGATTAGATGAAGAAAAGGAAGACTTCTAAGTCTAGCTATTTTGAGGAAAATGCTTTAGTACAACTGCATATAATAATAAAGAATTCACTATTCTACCAAATGAAGTTTGTAGCCTATCACCCTCATATAAACCTTTAGATAAGAATGAAGTAAAATTTTCAAAGATTAATAATGATTAAATAATATATTTACTAATTAAAAACAATAAATAATAACCTAAATAAAATGAAATTCTATTAAATAAATTTTAAAAACTAAACAAATGGTTAAGTTAAAGGTTAATAAAAATAAATAACTAAGCATGTTTCATTATTTGATAAAGAAAGCATATCAGTTGATGCAGGCACACTGAACAAATAACAAAGAGATAATATCACTACTAGCTATTCACTGGCCACGTGCACTATCCAACAAAGTTGGCCCATATTCATCCTGGTCAAGTCTACTAACAAAGTGATTAGAGCTTATCACTTGTACTAACAACCAGCTGTCATACTAAATACAGTCAAAAGATTAAACCCTTAGATACTACAACAGAAAGAAGAAAAAAAGAAATTTTTTACATAGGAAAATGAATGGAGAATACAGATTTAGCATGCTGGAAGGTTGAGTGAATATTCAAAATAAGCCACTTCAATTCAACAAATATGTAGATTCTATGTGCCAAATTTTGTGTTTTCAAAGAAAATTTTAAAATAAGACAATGACCTTTGCTCTCAAGGCATTTTTAGTCTAATAGGACAGAAAAATAAGTAAACAGTTTTAACTTAATGATTACTATGACAGATTTACATATGGAGGAAAGGAATTAGCTGTGATGTTACCTATTCCAGGACTCTTAAGGGACAAGTTGTACTTTGAAAAATCAGTAGGAATTAATTAAAACTTCAGGAGGAAAGGAATTCTAGACAGACAACAGCATGATCAAAGACACACAAAGAATGAAAACGGTCCTGGGTGTGCAGCTGGAATACAAGCAGTTTGTTATTATGGAAGGGTGAGGCACAGTGATGAGAGATGCAATTTGAGAAATAAATAGAAAGAAGATCACAAAAGTTATATAAGGCTAATGAGGAAGTTTGGTCTTTACCCTTTCAGTGATAGGAAACTAATAAAGGGTTTTAACAAGATTTGAGTATTAAGATACATCACTCTGATGTCGGTGTCGATGACAGATTTAAAGATGTTAGGTCTGGAGGAAGGGAGAAAAATGAAGACTAATCTAACAGTTTTCTGAGGATGGTTGCCATGTCAGATTTGCCTCTGTATCCCCAGTGCCTCGCACACAGGAGCCTAATAAATGTTTGTCAAAAGAATGAAGGCAGGGAATTTCCTGGCAGTCCAGTTGTTAAGACTCCACACTTCCAATGCAGGAGACAAAGGTTCAATTCCTAGACAAGGCACTAAGATCCCATATGCCATGCAGTATGGCCAAAAAAAAAAAAAAAAGAAAATTACTCCAGGTACTAAATCTTTGCGCACCAACTGCATATTCATAACTCTTTTAAAATAACCTATTCACTCTAAGGATTCTTTTGCATGTGCTGTGCTGTGCTTAGTCACTCAGTCGTGTCTGACTCTTTGTGACCCCAGGGACTGTAGTCCGCCAGGCTCTTCCGTCCATGGGGATTCTCCAGGCAAAAATACTGGAGTGGGTTCCCAAGCCCTCCTCCAGGGGATCTTCCCAACCCAGGGATCAAACCCAGGTCTTCCAGGCTTCAGGTAGATTCTTTACCATCTGAGCCACTAAGGAAGCCCATTCTTTGGCATAGAGATTTCTTTATTTTAAATTTAGTGAATGAGAGAATATGAGTCCTTCAAAGTTCATGTGAACAACATTAATTCAAGATAGTGACAGTATTACAAATCAGATATCTGATAAGGGATTTGTACCCAAAATATGTAAAGAACTCTTACAACTCAACAATAAAAAGACAAATAATTCAACCTACAAATGGGCAAAGAATTTGCATAGATATTTCACACACACAAACACACATACATACTGCTGGGGAAAATGTAAAATGGTATCGTCACTTTGGTAAATAGTTTGGAATCTCCTCAAAATGTTAAGCATAGAATTACCATATGATCCAGCAATTCTACTCCTAGGTATATACCTAAGAGGATTAAAAATATATGTCCACATTACATGCATTTCATAGCAGCATTATTCATAGCAGCCAAAATGCTGAAATATCTCAAATGTCTATCAACTGATGAATGGATAAGTAAAATAATATGATACATTCATACAGTAGAATACTAAGCAGCCAAAAAAAGGAATGAAGTACATGCTACAACATGGACGAACCTTGAAAACATTACGCTGAGTGAAAGAAGCCAGACACAAAATACTACATATATGATTCCATTTACATGACTTCCCTGATGGCTCAGACGGTAAAGCATCTGCCTACAATGCAGGAGACCTGGGTTCAATCCCTGGGTTGGAAAGATTTCCTGGAGAAGGAAATGGCAACCCACTCCAGTATTCTTCCCTGGAAAATCCCATGGACGGAGGAGCCTAGTAGGTTACAGTTCATAGGGTTGCAAAGAGTCGGACACGATTGAGCAACTTATGACTATATGAAAAGTACAGCAGAGGTGAACCTATCGAAATATAAAACATATTAATGGTTGCCAGAGGCTGGAGAGAAGAAAAAACAGGGAACAACTGATAATGGGCACATGTTTTCTTTTTGGGGTGATGAAAATGTTCTGAATTAACAGTGGTGATGGTTGTGCAACTCCATAAATATACTAAAAACTACTGGTCATACACCATAAAAGGATAAACTGTATGATATATGAATTACATACTGATAACGCTATTTCTCAAAAAGCATCAAACAGTAGAAATGAAAATTCTGATAAAGTCACTGTGTTAAATAAGAAAACTTAAAAGTTTAGAACTCAAGTATCCCTTTGTATTAATTTGTTACCTTCTATTTAAATTCTTACATGCTTTTAAGAATGTATGATCATGATGTAAATCACAAGCTGCTCAGTCTTTATCCTACAGGGAAAGGATGCCTCAATACAAATCTGAATTTCAAATTTTCCTTTATTAAAGGATAAACCAAATCTGTAAAAATATCCAAATTCAAGGCCAATTCAATCATCTATGTCTATCTGAGTTAAATGTCTAGAACATCTAACTGTCTGCAATGGTATTCCTCAACAGCTGTCAGAAGGAGACACCCACAGGCACATCTGCAGCTTATGCCTCACCTTCATGCACAGCTCCGCCTTGTCAAAGCCCATCAGCATGTTGATAATGTCAAACCCAGAGGTAGACTTATTCTTTTGATGGACTCCTCGAATGAGTGCACACAAGGTCTGCAGAGATGAGAGAAAGAATTCTTTCTAGAAAGAAAGTCTCAAAATGCGAAGGGCATTGGATCAGTAGCCTCACACTACAACCTCAGAACAGTCTCCTCATATAGCTGACAATCAACTGCTCTATGCTCTGAGCTCCAGAATGCAGTCGGGGTCTTAATATGTGCAAAATCTAGAAATTAAAAGACAAACAGCATCTGAAACTGTCATCTTTTTTATTCTTTTCTGGCCATCCTCTTTTTAAAAATAACATTGCAGACAAAGATTGGAAGGTGATTTTCAAAAATAAGAAACCGCTTTTGAGCTTGAATCATAGTGTTGATAGAGCCTTCCCTTATTTAAAATTAATTTTAAAATTTACATAATAGCTTATCATCTTTAGTAATTATTTTTAATAACTATAGAAGACCCTGTATGATAACAACTGATCAATTTAAATCTTAAAAATTCATTACAATCCCCATCCACTACTTACTAACTGTGTGAGCCTGGACAAATCAGTTAACTTTTCAGTGCCTCATTTTTCTCATCTATACAACGGGATAATAATAGCATTAATCTCATAAGGATGATGTGAAGACTATGTGAATTAATACTGTAAGGCACTTAGAATAGTCCTTGGAACTTTGTTAAAATTCCTGGAATAGCCTGGAACTTAACTTTGTTAAAGATCAATAAATATAAATTATTACAATAATGTACTATAATTCTATGGTTCACCAAGTGACTAATGTCAATTTATTTCCACTGAACTACAAAGTTTACAATTCATGCCCCAACAGCAAGTCACTGTAATTATAGGAAGTACAATTTCCAACTTTCATTTCAGTTTGCAATGAAGAGGTCCTGAAACTGTGATGCTCCAAATGTAGAATTTACTGTCCAAAAGTTAAGAAAGATACAGGATAAACATGGTCCTTCTTTCTGGGGCATCAGCTCAAAAGGTAATTTCTACATTCTACAAATGAGAAAACTGGAGCTCACAAACTGATCCGCCCAACTTTAAAGTTAGAAACTTAAACCCGATCTATCAAAAGTTCCAATAAAATTCTTTACACTGTCATGACTTCTTCATATTCTAAGCTTGTCAATCACTACCCTAGGTACTCAGCTCAATCTAGGCTACATTGGAGCTACTAAACTATAAACTTTAAAATTTTGCCCTTGATTCTTTCAAAAAAATTTACTTCTAGAACGCTACCCACCAGGCACTGATCTACACACCAGGAACGAAGTATTGAATAAAACCATCTTTACCCTCAAGAAGACTATAATGTATTCCACCAGCTCAATGTTAGGCATAACAGTAATTCAAGAAATAATTATTCATGAATCTTCCACATGATAATGCCACTTAGCATTAAGAACAATGATTCTTAATGTTTTTAGAGTTACCAACCCTTTTAAGAATCTGATGAAAGCCCTCTCTCCAAAAAAATGTACATATACACATAATGTACATATACACATAAAATATTACATAAAACTACAAGGAGTCAAGGACCTTCTGAAACCTCAGAATAAGACCTCTTGATCTAGTGAGAAAATACTGCTTATATAAGAAAACACTATTTATTTAATTAAGAAAGTCTTATAACTTTTGCTGTAGACTAAGCAGCCTTTTTGGAGTTTCTTCTCTTTTACTTTCCTTCAAGTAATAATAAAAATTCTGTCAAACAATCCACCTTGGCATTCGATCAAATTATACAAATGGACAAGATTACTACTATAGGTGTCCATTTTTTTAACCAGGAATATAGCTAAATCAAACAAAGCATAGATGTTTGGTTACTTAAAGAAATAAAGGAAAAAAAAGCCTCAAGCCTAAGGGTAATTTTAGATTCCTCAAGTTCCAATAGAGGTATTACAGTTAAACAAGACTTCCCCAGTCTCCCAACCATGTACCTGCAATGCATTAACCACTCGAATTGGATGTTCCTCTCCCAGAGCCTGGATGCAGTGTTGAAATAAGCAATTAATATTGTCCTTGATTTTCATTAACTCCTCACCATCAAGAGATTCCAACTTGCCTTCCAGGTACTCTAAATTCACCTAACACGAAAACAATAAGGGCCTGAGTACATTTTTAGTATAGCGCCTAGAACATATGTGAAGGCAATCTCAGTTACCAGGAAAATCCACAGATGCCACCAAGTCTTACCTTCATGAGGAAGAGCTCCTCCCAAAACCGAGGACTGCATTTACTAGGGTCCTCTGTCTGAAACCAGAAGATAAGTAGATTGAGTATACCCAGCTAACACCAAAGCATTAAGAACACATTTGAAAGAGTCACTACATGTCTTTCATAGGGTCAGTCTTACCTCTCACAATTAACTCTGAAAATGCTTGGTCATTCCAAACAGCTGTAATGGGGAACAATTTTTGGAGGGTTCCCCAAATGGAAGACATTGTACATGGATACATATTCCCTGCACTGGAAGTTAAATAACTCAAAGAATCTCCCTCAAATCTTCCTCTTCTTAACAAGAAGTGAAGAACCAGTTAGTCATATTCTGATACATCTCCATTGTATTTTTATGGGTGCTCAGTTTTCAAGCCCATTCACATACATAAAATACAACAGCCCAGTGAGCCAGGGAGGGTAAATATTATCACTGTTCTCCTTTTAGGAAAGAGAGTCCACAGAATTACACAGGATATGCAACTCCTTTTACAAGAATAACATGTTTTACACGTTTACATGTACTACTTACGACCAATATTTCAGAAGTTAAGTACATATGCAGGGTATCTAATTACTCTAAACTTCCATGATCGGTTATATTTTACAACACAGGCCTAGATCACTATCAATACACAGTTCTGAAGACCCAAAGAAATCCCCAATCTAATTGCTAATAATTCCTTAGTCATCTCATAGAGTTGGAGGATGAACAATCTAACTAAGCAATTGTTCTATCCACTAACAACTTGAGACAGAATGTAACAGTGCATCTTTTTAAAATATCTGGACCATAGAATTCTAGGGCCAAATGGAACTTCAAGGGACATCTAGGATAGAAAGGTCCTTAAGTCAAATCATAAGGAAGACAACTCTTAAATATATTCAGAAAGAGCCATCCTCTTTCAATTGTTTTACCCAGCTAGAGGCAACAATCTATAAGAACAACACAATAACAATCTATGTTAATTAACACATGATCATAATTTCTACTATGAGAGAGCTTACTCTCACCCTTGTTCTCTTTTTCCCTCTGAAGAACTAGAAACTAGCAGGCAGAGGTGAGGTTAATTCTCATTTTGGAACAAGAAACTAAGGAGTCAAGCTGTGAAAAATGTCAGAGCTCCAGGCCTTACCATGAAGATCTCATCATACATCAGCACCACTTTTTCCTTCAATGGTTTTTTAGAGGCTGAAGATTTCCGGAGCAAACCCCCTCGTTTCTCTACCTGTGCCATGGTGAGAGAATCTGTGAAAAGAAAGCCACAGTTAGTGCTAGAAATGCTAAGATGTTGGAGAGTCTATTGAAATACCTCTTGATGAGAAATTTATTAGGAAGAAGAAATGATAAATAACCATGTTATAGATTTTGCGCATTTGTCCAACATCCCCTCCTCTGACCAGGTAACTTCAAGGTTTAAATCATAACTTGGTCTACAGCAAAACACATTTTATATCCTTAAAACATGACAGTGGACAAGACTTAAAGAAGATCCAAAACCAAGCAGGAAAGTGTAACTAGCTCCATCTGTAATAACTCTGGTCATATATTTGAGGTTGATGGAGGAAAGGCTGCAAAGCACACACTGCCCACAGACTAATGGTGAAGTTAAATTTCAAGTATTGATCGAGCTTAGGACCATTAAGGCAGGAAGTGTGCTGCAGACTGATGTGCTCCATTGATTTCCCCAAAGTAAGTAGATCCTCCTCACTGCAAAGTACTTGGCCTTCACTTCACATAAATCACACTGGACTTGACTGTCTTCAGAAATTCCTCTGCAAAGAAACCCAAGGCAGAAAACAGTAGTTAAAAGACCAAAAATTAAATTAATTTCAAAATAACCAAATATAACTCCTTTCAAATTTAATTATATATATAAATTTACTGTATTTTTTAATTCTCTATAAAAGCAGTTCCACAAATCATGCCCAAATTTTCCCACCTTGCTTCAAGGAATCCTCAATTTTTTCCAAGTGAGAAGTTGAAATGCCACAGGTCTCCACATGGATTTACACACATTCTCTCACTTTCCAAATTTTTTCTTCTGTTGACAAAATTCCTCTCCCTTAAATCTTAGGCTTTAGTTGTGAAATTTAATTTTATCCAGTGGCAAGTATGGATGGTAGTGAGGAGACTGATTTCACTTTCAGACAAATCCAAAGCAGCAGAAAATTAATCTTGCTCAATGACATTTGGAAAATACACACTATGCTTCAAATCAAAATCAAAACTTTAAGGAAGAGATGAATCCAACAGCATAAAAAACTCTGTCTCAGATATCATCTTTCTCTAATACATATAGCCCCAAAGGAGATGCATTTTTAAGCTCTAAAAGCACAGAAAATTTCCTCACTAGATGTTATGCATCCTTAGCACAGGGACTGTATCTTATATCTTTTTCATAAGCACTTGGTTCGCAGTAAATGCTCAGTATATGCTTGTCACTGAGAAATCCTACGTCTAACCTAAAATTTTAATTAGACCTATCTCTATCAAAGCCTCACTAAGACCTCTTATTCCTTTATGATCCAGAGAAAACTAAAAGAAAAAATAACAACAACAAAAAAAAGAAAAGATTCTTTCAGGCAATTTACACTATATTGATCATCGCTTTGCCTCAAAGCATGAAATAGAGGCTCCATTCAAAACATTCCTGTGTCTTTTAAATAGGTTGTCAAAAGGAAGATGTCCTTTATCGGGGGAAAATAAATTGGAAATCAAGAGGATCCTATTAAAATAAATCAAAAGCAATGCATTCTAAGCTTAGTGGATATAGATCTTTCATGTGCTCAGCTTCAACCAGTTGATTAACAGGAATAGTGGGAACCAAAGTGCCTGGATGTGAAAAGCACATGTTTACAAACATCTCCTTCTGAGGATTTATAATTAGGTTACAGCTAATCAATGTCCACCCCAAATCTAATAAACTCACTTTCTCTATTTCGGAATCAATACTTTCTAATAAGCCAAAGGGAATAGGAGAGGAAGGAAAAACAATTTCAACCGAAAGTACCAAATTTCCTAAGAAATTAAATTCTTTTCATCACTCTCCTTCATCTGGAGCAGGTGGGAAATTCAACGAAGGGCCTCAACTCATTATTCTCTGTCATCATCACAGGCACCCGGAATTTACCACCTAAGCTGTCTGAAATGTGACTAGAAACTGACAACATAAAAGTCCCCTCCTTTTGCCAGCACCTCTACCCAGTGAGCACAACAAAGAAGGTTATCTAGAATGCAACCTAGAAGAAGTGTAGAACTCTTAAAAAAAGTCTTTCTGGGATCTCAGAAAACAAAGCCTGTGCTCCCAAATTTGAAAGTAAAATATCTGACTGGTATAACAGTAAATTGCAGTATATCAGTAATGTAAGTGTTATCTGTTTATATCCTCCCAGTGTTTCTTTCCTCTTTCACAATCCTCCCCTATTGTAAAGAGAACCAGTAGCAGCTGAGCAGCAGCCAGACATAACAGAACGAACAACCAGCAGAACTGAGACTAGAACACAGCTCTCCCAACCAACTAGATGACACTGAGTAAATCACTGTGCTTCTCAGTTTCCTTATAAGTAAAATTAGAGGACTGGACTAGACATATTATCTAATGATTCTCTCAGCATCCCTGAAATACCACAAGCACAAAAGGAACACCTAAATACTGTAAAGCTCTAACTGAGGCACTGCTGCTGCTGCTAAATCGCTTCAGTCGTGTCCGACTCTGTGCAACCACATAGACGGCAGCCCACCAGACTCCCCTGTCCCTGGGATTCTCAAGGCAAGACACTGGAGTGGGTTGCCATTTCCTTCTCCAATGCATGAAAGTGAAAAGTGAAAGTGAAGTCGGTGTCCGACTCTTCACGACCCCATGGACTGCAGCCCACCAGGCTCCTCCATCCACGGGATTTTCCAGGCAAGAGTACTGGAGTGGGGTGCCATTGCCTTCTCCAAGTGAGGTACTAAGGAGTTACAAAAAGGAAACTCCAAACTGGATCCTCTAGGAGCTCAAATCTACTAGCAGAGACAGGCACAGAACCACCCATGAAGTGTTAAGTCGCTCAGTCCCATCTGACTCTTTGTGACCCATGGACTGTGGCCACCAGGCTCCTCTGCCTGTGGAATTTTCAGACACGAATACCAGAGTGGGTTACCATGCTCTTCTCCAGGGGAACTTCCTGACCCAGGGACCTAACCCAGGTCTCACATTGCAGGCAGATTCTTTACCATCTGAGCCACCAGAACCTACAGCACAAGGCAAATCATGAGAAATAAATAGAGTTAAAGTACAAAGAAAATGCTGTGGACTACAAGGAAGGGAAAGAAGCATTCTATGACTACACTATGACCTCCGTTGGCCTGGGCTTTTAAATCCTTCTAGTGAAGAAGCAAATACAGCAAAGCCACAGCAATCCCACAGAAATGTCATCTCAGGCATGAACCAGTTTCTGAGAAACAAGATATAGTAGACAAAGTAATAAAAAATAATCAGGCAACTTTTCAATGCTAATTTCACCTACCACCAAACTTAGGAATGGCTTCAAATCCCCCAAACTCAATGGTAAATCAATGAAGTCTTTCATTCCTAAACCTTAGGAACTGTTGGTCCCATGACCTGCACACAACTTCTCTCTGAAAGACCCAAGTCATACAATAAGAACTATATCTTAAAGCAATCCAGCTACAGACTTCTTAAATGCATGTCACTTCACATCCCTACAGCATAAAATAATTAAATACCAAGATTTTAAAACCTAAAGTCAAATATTTCCAGTGTTTCACAGGCAAGGAATGTTAGTTACACTTAAAAGTTACTCATTTATTTTATTGTCTTCTTAAGCACAATATATGCCAACTCTAGTATCAGCAAATTAACTTAAAAGAAACTCACTCTGATTTCCAGAGTGATCAGTTAATCTTGGTATTGTATCTATATGAGATGATGAAGGTTAAAAAACTAAATCTACTGAGGTAATCATTTCACAATATACATAAATCAAACCATCATGCTGTACACCTTAAACTTACACAGTGATGTATGTCAATTGTTTCTCAATAAAACTGGGAAAAATATCTTAAAAAGTCTTTGGTCTTGGTCCCATTATACACTCATTCTATAAGTTTCCTTTCTCTTCCTGGCTTCAATTTGCCAATATGTGTTGGACTGCAAGAAGGCTGAGACCCAAAGAATTGATGCCTTCAAATTGTGGTGCTGGAGAAGACTCTTGAAAAGTCTCTTGGACTACAAGGAGATCAAACCAGTCAATCTTAAAGTTAATCAACCCTGAATATTCATTGGAAGGACTAATGCTGAAGCTGAAGCTCCACCATTTTGGCTACCTGATGCAAAGAGCTAACTCACTGGAAAAAACCCTGATGCTGGAAAAGACTGAAGGAAGGAGGAGAAGAGGGTGGCAGAAGACATGCTTAGATAGCATCACCGACTCGTGTCCGACTCTGCACAACCCTATGGACTACAGCATGCCAGGCTCCTCTATCCATGGAATTCTCCAGGCAAGGATACTGGAGTGAGATCCCATGCCCTTCTCCAGGGGATCTTCTAGACCCAGGGATAGAATCTGCATCTCTTAAGTCTACCTGCAATGGCAGGCAGGTTCTTTACCACTAGCACCACCTGGGAAGCCCAGCATCACTGACTCAATGGACATGAATTTGAGCAAACTCTGGGAGATAGTGAAAGACAGGGAAGACTGGCATGCTGCAGTCCATGTGGTTGCAAAGAATTGGACATGACTTAGTGACTGAACAACAAACAACAGCAAAAGCCATGCCAAGAAGCCATGGCAAGAATGTGCAGAAAGCGAACCCTGTGCACTGCTGGTGGGGATGTAAATTGGTACAGCCACTACAGAAAACAGTATGCATGTTCCTCAAATACTAAAAATAAATCTACCGTATGACCCAGCACTCCCACTTCCATATATACCTGAAGAAAATAAAGTCACTATCTTGAAGAGATCCACTCTCATGTTCACTGCAGCATTATTCACAATTTAAAAACCCATGGAAATAACCTAAATGTCCATCACTGGACAAATGGATAAAGAAAAGGTGGTATATACCTACAGTAGAATATCATTCAGCCATAAAAAAGAAGGAAATCTTGCCATTTGCAACAACACAGATGAATCTTGAGGGCAGTATGCTAAATAAAATGTCAGATAAAGACAAATATTGTTGCATGTAGAATCTAAAAAAGCAAAACAAATAGAAATTGCGTAGATTAGACTGGTGGTTGCACAAGGGATGGGGAATGGGGCAAATGGAGAGATGCTGGTCAAAGGGTGCAAACTTCTAGTTATAAGACAAGTAAGTTCTGAGAATCTAGCATAAAATCTACTGACTACAGTTAACAATACTGCATTATATATCAAAAAGTTGCTACATTAAATCATAAATGTTCTCACCACAAAAAAAAAAGAAAAACAGTGACCGTGTGAGGTAATGGATGTGTTCATTGGTAATGATTTCACAATATATATGTATATCAAATCATCATATTGTATACCTTAAAGTTATACAGTGTTAAATATAAATTGTGTGTGTGTGTATGTGTGTTAGTCACTCAGTCGTGTCCGACTCTGTAGGACCCTTCGCACTGTAGCCTGCCAGGCTCCTCTGTCCATGGGATCCTCAAGGCAAGAATACTGGAGTTGGTTGCCATTCCCTTTGCCAGGGGATCTTCCCAACCTGGGAATTGAACACAGGCTTCCCGCACTGTAAGCAGATGCTTTACCGTCTGAGCTGAAAAATCATATCTCAACAAAATAGGAAGAGGGTGTGGAACAGCTCTCTACAGGCTTTTAGGGTGATGGTCTGGAGTTTTAGGTTATACTTGTAATGGACTGATAGCAAGTATCACCCTCACTTCACTGCTTGATGAGGCTCCAAAACACTAGTGTAGGTAGATGCTCAGAAATACATCTCAAAACATTCCAACCAGTGTGGAAGAAAACAACAAGAAGTAAAAGAAAAGAACAAAGGGAAAGAAGGAAAAATAATAAAAATAAATGTGCCCACCATCCAGGAAGAAAAAAATATGCACAGATCAGGCATGCATTCATTCATTCAACAGTACTAATACTGATCACCTTTCAGGTGCTACGCATTAATGGTACAGCAGTGAACAAGACAAACAAGATCCCTGCTTTCAGAGCTTTCATTCTAGTAGAGGAAGAAAGGCAGCAAACAACTTGAGACAATGATAAGTATCTTGAAGACAAATTGTCTAGGGGAACTACAGATAGCAAATTAAAGAAGGACTCTAAGAAAAGTGATAGGAGGACTAAGATCAGACTAACAGGAAGAAAACAGCCATGTGGAAATCTTGAGAAAAGTGTTCCAGATAGAGGCAACAGCAAATGGAAAGGCCCCAAGACTTGAACACACCTGGCACGTTCAAGAAACAGAAATGCCAGGGAATTCCTTGGCAGTCCAGTGGTTAGTGCTGCGTGCTTCCACTGTAAGGGGGCCCAGGTTCAATCCCTGGTTGGGGAACTAAGAACCTGATGCCACACATCACAGCCAAAAAAGAAAGAAATGCCAGAGTGCCTAGAGTATAAATATTCCCTTTTTGAAAGGTTTTTGTAAAGCCTACTGAGTGTGAGTTTTTTAAAATATATGAAGAGAATTCAAATGTCCATTAGCAGTAGAATGGGAAAATTATATTATATATATTATAATATATACAGTAAAATACTAAACAAATTTTAAAGAACAAACTATTGAAATAATATTGATAAACTAATAGATACTGAATAAAAAATGTCTGAAAGAAACAAGTACAAACTAATGATTTCATTTATATGAAACTCAAAAAGGTAAAATTAGTCTGTGGGGACAGAGATTAGAATGTTGTTACCCTGGCCAGGGAAATGAATGGGATGGAGTATAAGGAGGCCTTCTGAGGTACCAGAAATGTGTTCTATCTTGACCTGAGTGGAAGCCATATAAATATGTACATGCGTAAAAGAATTATCAAGTCATACACTTCACATTATGTATACTGCTCCTCGATCCAAAACTATGTATGTGTTCACATATATATACATATATGTGTGTATATATATGAAAATTTAACACTACCCATGCAGAGCATTAGAACAAAGCCTAGTAGGGACTCCAACTTGCACACACAGGACACTGATCTAAAATAACCACTGAAGAGTTGACACTTATTTGGCACTTATTATAGACCAAGCACTGTCCTAAGCACTTTATACACATTGTTTTATCCTCACAACCTATGAGCCAGGAAATTTGACAATAAGGAAACTTAAGGATGAAGTGGTTAAAAAACAAAAATGAAAAAACTTGCCAGGATAAGTGAAAGTAGAGACTCAAACCCAGAGAGCCTGATGTTTGAGTTCAGCCCTTAACCCCTATACTCTACTGAGCAGAGATGAACAGAAGTAGAATAACCTACAAAAACAAAGCTGCCTCTGCAGAGAAACTGAAGAGGTTCCAGGTGAGTGAGGAGGAAGAGTACATGCTTGCTCACCTAATGAACAAACTGTAGAGTATCCAGATATCTTGAGTTTCATCACTTGTTTGCCTGTAGGTAGTTGTGCCATCCTAAGAAGTAAAAGAGAACTATCTGCTACATGTATATGTATATAAATATGGATAATGGTGAAGTGAAAAAGAGATAGACAAATCAATGAAATAGAAAACTTAGAAGGAAAAACTGAAGACCCTAAGTGTCTACTCAAGTTGATAGATGTATTCAGTATAATAAATAGAAAAAAAAAGGCTGAAATACATTGATATCCACTATAGAATCTAATTGATACTATATTTTAATTGACTTAGGGCTTCCCTGGTGGCTCTGATGGTAAAGAATCTGCCTACAATGCAGGAGATCCAGGTTCGATCCTGAGGTGGGAAGATCTCCTGGAGAAAGGAATGGCAACCCATTCCACTAGTCTTGCCTGGAGAATCCCATGGACAGAGGAGCCTGGCAGGCTACAGTCCATGGGGTTGCAAAGAATTGGACACAACTGAGCGACCAACACAACTTAACTGAGCTAAGTCAGTGCTCTGAGCATAATTTCCACCAAAACTTGATTATGAATGGAAGATACTATACAAGACAGAAAGATGAAAATGCTTTACCCCTGCAGAGCTGTGATCACATGTTTCAGAATCTCCTGGCATGCCTCCTGGAAATGTAGACTTCTAAATCCCTCTCCCCACTACTGAAACAGACTTTTCAAGATAAGGATTAGAGGTCTACATTCTAATAATGACCCTAGTCAGTGGTTCTGAATTGGGGTAATTCTGGCTCCCAAGGGACATCTGTCGATGCCTGGAGGTATTTTGGGTTATCACAACTGGGAGGGGAGGTACCACTGGCATCTACTGGGTAGAGGCCAGGGATGATGCTAAATACCCTAAAGAGTACAGGACAGTTACCACACAAAGAATTATCTGGGCCAATATGTCAGTAATGCTGAGGTTAAAAGACCCTGCCCCAAATAACTCTGATGTTCACTAAAGTGTGAGAAGTACTCATCTAAGCCTTAAAACAAGCATTCCAAAGAAAGTAGCATCTGGACAGATTTTTGAGAGGATGAATAAAACTTCTGCCATCTCCAGGAAAGGCACTGGAGCAATCCTCACCTACTTCCACCTCATTCTCCCCATATTACCAACACCATTCCCTTTTCTCAGGATCTTAGCCTCTGTTTGCACATCTGTGAAAGATCACTATGGAACACATTGACTATAGTAGTCCACAGTGCCTCCTGAAGGAGATGAAAATCCTGTCTGCCCAGAAGTTGTGGCTAAGTCAGATAACACCACTCCACTCTGATCATGAGCCATTCACCCAAATACACACTAGGTTTACCAAGTCAGAAATAGTCTTCTGACTCTCCTAAAAAATTTCCCTAGTCGTCTAGATGTGAAGGTTTGTGTTTTTAATTTTTAGGCAAAAGTTTCTGCTCCCTATGTCCTTCTGCAAGGCATCCCAACTCCCAAGGTAAACACTAAAACTATAATGCAAGGCGTTTTTACCTTCAAATCCCAACCCTTAATTTCTCAAACTAGCTCCTGTATCACCTCTTCCTTTCTGAAGGCCCCAAAGATTTAGCTCATTAATTAGATTCACATATTCATGTTCCACATGATTCCCTGTCATACCTTCTCTCAGTAGCATGGGACACGGGTTCTCCTAATTCTACCCCCAGACTGGGTCTGAAACCTGCATGTAACTCCTTTCCATTTTAATGGATTTTTACTGCTAGTCACTCTAAGTCTTTTATACCCCCAAAATGAAAATAGAGTGAGACCTGCATTCTTGAAGCTGCCTCTCTAAATCCCCCTTCACGTGGTCTTTTTTTTTTTGGCCACACCGCACAGCATGTGGGATCTTAGTTCCCCAACCAGGGATCCAACCCTTCCACCCTGAAGTGGGAGCGCAAAGTCTTATTGGATCTCCAGGGAAGTCCCCCTAAATTCTCTTCATAGAGAGCTCCATGACAGGCCACAACCCTTTTGTTCTATCATTTGTTTTATTTTAATTACTGGGGATGGAATTCATCATTCATTCCTCCTTATCTTTCAGAGCACAGCCTTCCACTCAAGGTGGTAGGTATATAATAATAAATACTACTACTGAGTACTCACTATATACTTGGCACTGTTCTAAGTGATTTAAATATACTGTATTAATCCTTACAACAAGAAATGAAGTAGGTACTAATACCATAATTTTACAGTGAGGATTTTACTTTGCCCAAGTAATAAGTAGTAAAGCCACTAAATCTTTCTGGTAGCTCTATGAGAATATCGTGTTAGGGCAAAACAAACAAGTGCTTACTAATAGAACATTCAAAAATCTAGATTCAGTTAAAATTCTGTGGAAACTCCAAATTGATATTCATATCACATTCCCACGTGACATCTGACAAGCATCACCCTATTTTCTAGATGCTAGGACAGAACCAGCCTGATTCAGTAATGAGCACATGAGCCACTATGGGGCAGCATCCGTATCTTGTGTGTCTTCCTATGCTCTGTACAGTGTTTACCTCAGAGTGGGTGTCTAACCTACACTTTAAAGTGGAATTAACTCAGGGACTTGCCCAAGACTAAGCAGCAAGTGGCGAAACCATGATTTCCCCAATCTCTACTCTGGGTTATCGGTCGTAGTCTGCACCTACTAGAAGTGAACTAGCTCCACAGAAGAGAATTCAATCTGGTCCCATCAGAATCTACTAAGTCTGCCTACTTTCACAAATTAATAATAGAGATGAAGAGGTTTAAACAAACGACTATCTCAGGTTCCCTTTCAAATGAATTTACATAAGAAGGAATGCACTTGTACCTTCAGAAGGAGGAACCAACTTCAAACTGACAGGATTTCAGGAAACTGTGATTGAAAATCACCTTTTTCTGACAGCTCCCAGAATGAGAATTCATTGTAAGATCCTCTTCTCAAGAGCAGGAGCTCTTGTAAATTAATACTGTCTATCTCCTGCTCAAGCCCTGAACTTCTTCAAGCAGTACAACGTCACTCACACCTTCTTCATCTCCTTTCCTGTTGAACATTACAAGCCTCATGAGTACCACCTAAGCATAAAATGACAATTATAAGAAAGACTCCCATAATCTTCTTAAAGGAAAGCACAAAAGGTAACAGCAACCTAGCAAAGTAAATTGATTTCCTGTTAGCTCAACAACTAACACTTACCAGGACCTTATAACAACATGAGCACGGTCTAAGCGGAAAAGGACACAAAATTAGAGGTATGGTCCCTGCCTTGAGATGCTTACTATTAAGTGAAAGAAGTGCCTATTCAAATAATTCCCTATAAAGAAATAGACCTTATTTTCCCAGGAGTTTTTTCATGTATGTCCTTCTTCCAAGCTACTGCCAAAATATCAAGCTCACCAGGCCTCCTTATTTCCAGCTGCCTACTAACATGTCCATGGGTATTTCCACAATCAACTTGATCTCAGCATACCAGACTATCTCCACTATACCTTTTCCAAAGTCACCCAACCCTTTAAAAAATCTGCTCTACTTTTTCTAATCCATATCCCAGTCAATGAAATTCCCATTTACACAATTTCTCAAATTAGAAAGCTTAGCCCACTATCTCCCCTTAAAACAGTCACTAAGTCCTATTGCAGCTACTCAGAAATAGTTCTAAAATCCATTCCCCCTCCTCTTCATTCCCACTGCCACACTTGATTGAGACTCTCAGTCAATTGCAACAACTCTAATTAAGTCTCACTGCCTGATTTCTCCATTACTTTAATCTGCACTTCTGTCACTCCCTAATATTAAAAAGTTCCAATGGCTCCCGGCTCTCTTTTCAGTCTCACCTCCCGGCAATTTCCCCACCACACATTCTGTTTCAGACAAATTTCTGACACTTAAAAGTCATGTTATTTTCTTTCCTGACTGTCACCATGTCTTTGCTCATGCTGTTGTCTCCAACTGGAATGCCTTTCCTTACGTGTACAAGTTCCTACTCATTTTCCAACACGAAACTCAAATACTTCCCCCCTGCAGATTGCCCTGACTCTCCAAGGCAATGGTAGTATTTCCTTCACACCAAATAAATTCCTTTAAATGGATATGTAACACGCAGCACTACAACTTTCATGTGGCTATGTCTCTCTGATGTTCTTGAGGAAAGATAGTCATCTTTTTTTTTAAAGTAAGAAGTGGGTTTATCTTGAGAAATACACTTCTCAGACAGTGTGGGCCATCTCCGAAGGCAAGAGGCCTGATACTCATATATCTAACCCCAGAACCAGTTACATAAGTGCTCCATGAACGTGTGTTGAATAGAGTTCACCTTCATATATCCTGGATCAATTTGGTATTTGGTTAGTTTCCCCAGATTCTATGGATTTCTGAACTTGTCTCTATATAAAAGTCTAACTTTCCTAACACTGCTTTGAGTTTTCAAGAGGTTTTATTATTACTACTCAAATGTCTAACGAGTAATATGCCTAAACATCCTATGAAAATACCTTCAAGTCTCCCATGTTCGCTAAGGAAAGAATGAGAGTACTCGTTCACAATCTAACAAGAAGAATCATCTTTTCTTCTAGGCTGATCCTGTATCTGGAAAAGCCCCCACACAGGAGGTATTGTACACACAAAACCAACGGAAGGCAAATCGAAAATAATTCCAATTAACTTGAGCTAAATTAACAGCAGACACAAACCCTATTTGCCCTCCTTTACAAAGTCAGTGAGAGTCCAGAATAGCAAAGAAACAGCTCTCACTACACGCAAAACTTTTCCTGGAGAGGAGGAACTGGGGCGGCTCAGATGATCCATTTACTGGGCCCTGCCCAAGCCTCTACTTCACGTCGAGAGGCAGCACTCCTCAGCCTCCCACAGTTCTCCTTCCCCAAGGAACCAGCTTTTATTTCCTGTTTCTTCCCTACACCTTACTGGGAACAGGTTCGTTTCCCTGGTTCACACCTAATTAGCGAGAGAAAACATGGGAGCTTTGTGTGAAGGGTGTGCTGAAGCTCGACGGTCAGAGGCTCTAAAGAAGGACGGGATGGAGCCCTTCCGGGACACCTGACACTCCGGCACACAGGGCTTCCTCTAGCCCTTCTCCGAGGTCTTACTCCGAGCCCTCAGCTCAGGGCCAGGATGGGTTGAACGACACTCGGGTGAGAACAACCTGGGAGAAAAGCTCTCAAGATAGCCTGAGGAGTCCGGGTCAGCCTCGTGCCGGGGTCAAAGGTCAGCAGCTCGGCTGCCAGGAGAGCCCACCAGGGACCTGAAGCGGCACTGCAGAGTTAGAGGGACCGGCTGCTGGAGGAGCGCTCGGCTTCTCGCTCCGCTCCGCCGCTCGGGGCCCAACCTCCCCGCCGCACGCAGCCTCCGCCCGCCTCAGCAGCTGCCCTGCCTCCCTCCCTCTCCCCGCGTCGTCCCCCCGGCGAGCGCAGGCCCCGCCCCCAGGGCTGCCTCAGGGCCAAGGCCTAGTATGGCAGGACCCGCAGAGGTTGCCAGGTTCGGAAACCTGCCCCGGCCGGCAACGCTTACCGAGCCCCTGGCTCCTCCTCCACCACCGGGTCCGCTCGCTCCCGACGCCACCGACACCGCCGCTGCTCCGGGCTCACGGACGCGCTCCCGACCTTCCCCGACCCTTCCCCCCAGCCCGCCGTGTCCCGCTGGGTCCTAAAGCCTGCCACTGAGCACTTCGCCGGCGCCCGCTGCCTAAGGCTGGCTCGGACCACGATTCCCAGCAGGCATCACAAAGACTACGTTTCCCGAAATGCACCGCGAGAAAGAAATTAGCGAGAGGAACCTGTATCAGGAGTCTACTGGATACAAGTTGAATTAGCAGTTTCTTTAAATATGGCAAATTTGGGGAGGAAGATGATGTTTCAGTTCAGTTCAGTCGCTCAGTCGTGTCCGACTCTTTGCGACCCCATGAATCGCAGCACGCCAGGCCTCCCTGTCCACTAACTCCCACAGTTTTTACCCGGGCTCATGTCCATCGAGTCGGTGATGCCATCCAGGCATCTCATTCTCTGTTGTCCCCCTCTCCTCCTGCCCCCAATCCCTCCCAGCATCAGAGTCTTTTCCAATGAGTCGACTCTTCGCATGAGGTGGCCAAAGTACTGGAGCTTCAGCTTTAGCATCATTCCTTCCAAAGAAATCCCAGGGCTGATCTCCTTCAGAATGGACTGGTTGGATCTCCTTGCGGTCCAAGGGACTCTCAAGAGTCTTCTCCACCACTACAGTTCAAAGCATCAATTCTTTAGCACTCAGCCTTCTTCACAGTCCAACTCTCACATCCATACTTGACTACTGGAAAAACCATAGCCTTGACTAGACGGACCTTTGTTGGCAATGTAATGTCTCTGCTTTTGAATATGCTATCTAGGTTGGTCATAACTTTCCTTCCAAGGAGTAAGCGACTTTTAATTTCATGGTTGCAATCACTATCTGCAGTGATTTTGGAGCCCCCAAAAATAAAGTCTGACACTGTTTCCACTGTTTTAGGAAATGTCTATTAAATATCAGGCAAAAGTATTTAGTAGACATTTGGATACCTTCTGTTGGAACTCTGCAGAGATATCTTGGCTGTAGATAAATATTTTGGAGCCATTGTCCTAGTGGTAATGGTTCTGTTGTAGCCACACGTTCCAGGAAACAAACTCACTCAGAAGGACAATGCAGATAGTGGAGTGCAGTTTATTACACCGGCGGGCCCAAGGCAGAGTCTCCTCTTAGCCAAGGACCCTGACCAGCATTTGTGAAAATCTTTTATACCCCATGTGTATGTGTCTGAACCCACCACTCCAAATTCCTTGAGATTACATAAACCAAGGAAAATACAATCCCAATAACCCCATGATTCACGTGCTATATGCTCATGTGCTCAAACAGTCAAACAATTAGCCAATAATCAATAATCAATAAACTCCGATAGATACAGAAAAATTTATGGCCTGTCTGGAGGAAGGGGTGATTAGTGTATGTTTTCTCTTAGGCATTGAGTAACCTAGATACGATCTTCAAGGTTCCCCAGTCTGGAGGGGGGTCTTATCTTTCTGTTGTTTTCATAGGCACTAAATACAGAGTTCAGAGTCCATTGGAAAGGTAACTGAGCATGATCTGCATGAACAGGCCTAAGATGGAGTCCAGACCCTATGAATTCCTTCTTCAGTTCAACTCACAAGAAGGAAGGAAATGGTCTAGGAAGAGGGTTTTAAAAAAAAGTAATAATGGGGAGAGGGGTGAGGCAGAGAGAAAAGGACCCGAAACAGAACTTTAAACCAGCAATTAAAGGATGGTGGAGAAAGAGGAACCAATGACAAAGTTCTGAAGATAGTACTATCTAAAAAGGAGGGAAATAGGAGTGGGGAAAAAAATGCTGTGGAAACTACAGGAGAGACCTTCAGTAAGGAAGCTGTCAAATGTCTCAAAGAGAAAAGGAAATTAAAATACCTTGGAGACCTCGGGAAAATCTGCTTCTGATAAATAGTGGTTTGAGAAATGAAGGGGAGAAAGTAGAGACAACAAATGCTAAATCTGCAAGAACTTGACTGTGAAGGGAGAGGGAGTAATCGAGGTGACAGTTTCAGGAGATAAGAATGAAAGAGTGACTTCCAAAACAGGACAAACTGGGGAGTGTTTCTATGCTGAGAGCTGCTGCTGCTGCTAAGTTGCTTCTGTTGTTTCCAACTCTGTGCGACCCCATAGATGGCGGCCCACCAGGCTCCTCTGTCCGCAGGATTCTCTAGGCAAGAATACTGGAGTGGGTTGCCATTTCCTTCTCCATGCTGAGAGCAAGAGGACAAAATGAGGCTGATGAAACAGATATGGATGCAATTCTCAGGGAAGTTGTGTGGAAAGGGAAGGAGGGACAAGGCTCATGAAAGAGGGACTGGACTTAGAGGACAGAAGAATCCTACAGCACCTGAGAAGGCAATCTAGGGTGGAGAGAACTCTTGCAAGTCAATTTGTAGGTGCTGAAGCAAAGAATTGATGCTTTTGAACTGTGGTGTTGGAGAAGACTCTTTAGAGTCCCTTGGACTGCAAAGAGATCCAACCAGTCTATTCTGAAGGAGATCAGCCCTGGGATTTCTTTGGAAGAAATGATGCTAAAGCTGAAACTCCAGTACTTTGGCCATCTCATGCGAAGAGTTGACTCATTGGGAAAGACTCTGATGCTGGGAGGGATTGGGGGCAGGAGGAGAAGGGGACGACCGAGGATGAGATGGCTGGATGGCATCACTGACTCGATGGACGTGAGTCTGAGTGAACTTCAGGAGTTGGTGATGGACAGGGAGGCCTGGCGTGCTGTGATTCATGGGGTCTCAAAGAGTCGGACACGACTGAGCGACTGAACTGAACTGAACTGAAGAGATTACACACAGACTCAGTACCATTAAAGTATGTTTTAATTTTGTTTTCTAGCAAAATGTTAGTTTGGATGGGTTGTTGATAAAATAGTTTGGTGCAATGACCCTAGACCCAGACTGTGTGTGGTTGAAATCCTACCTCTATCTCTACTGCTTAATAGCTGTGTGATCTTGGTCAATGTACTTTATCTCTCTGTCTTAATTTCTCTCATCTTTAAAAGGGGGTGGGGGTCACAGTACGTTCTAAGAAAGTACTAGCTGTTGTTTTTTCCACTAGATTGTCATTCCATGAAGCTGAGTTTTTCTCTTTTGTTCGGGGTTGTCTCACCAGAGCCAGGCACTTAGGTACTCAATAAAAAATTTCATGAATAAACTGGAATGAAAGAGCGTGGCTTGGAGGGAAGGGAAGCGTTGGGAGCTGGATGCTGAAAGGGCTGGAATCTGGATTCTTTGAGCCACTTCCCGGCTTCCTGGGGCCTGAGGCAGTCGGCTTCCGAAAGCGTCCCTAGGGTTGGCGAGGTCGGAGGCTCTGAGACCATTGGGTGCTCTCGCGGCTCCTCCCACAGCTATGCCCCTGTAGTCCCCCCGCCCCTTGATGGGCGGTGTTTCGCCGGCCTGGTGTAGAACAGGCGCAGGTCTCGAGCTAGCCGTGAGGGCGGGGCTGGGCGGGGCTGAGTCTTAGCCCGGCCTTGGCTCGCCTAGTCGACCCGGGACGGAAGTCTCAACCCCGTCCTCGACTTCCCGTGGGAACCTGGGACTGAGAGACGGGCTTTGCCCTACGGTGCGGCGGACCTAGGCGTGCTCCGGCGCGGGGGAGACCATGAAGCGTGCGGGGACTCTGCGCCTGCTCTCAGATCTGAGCAACTTCCGCGGCGCGGCCCGGCTCCGGGAGTTGCTAGCCGGGGACCCAGCCGTCCGAGTTCGCTGCAGCCCAGACGGCCGCCACCTACTGCTGCTGCGACCTCCGGGGTCACCAGCCCCGCAACTGCTGGTCGCGGTGCGTGGACCCGGTGCGGAGCTGGAAAGTGCCTGGCCGCCTGGTCAGCCCTCACCGCTAGACGCCTTCCTCCTGCCGTGGCGGGCGCGATCGGCGCTAGTCCTAGTGTGGGAGAGTGGCCTAGTCGAGGTGTGGGGCTCGGGGGTGGGGCCCGGCTGGCGGCTGCTGCAGAGCACCGAGCTGTGTCCTGAAGATGGAGCCCGTGTGGTGGCCGTGGCGGCGCCCAAGGCCGCCTGGTGTGGTGCGAGGAGCGGCAGGCCGGCGCTGAGGGCCAGTTAGGGCCTCATGCAGTGGCTTTCAGCCACTGTGTGTGCGTCAGGACCCTCGAGCCCAGCGGGGAGGCCGGCACCAACCTGGGCAGCACGCACATACTGCTACACCACTGCCCCGCTTTCGGGCTGCTGACCTCCCGAAAGGACCTCTTCCTGGTGCCCACTGCCACCACCTGGCCTGGCTTGGGTCATATTCTGCTCATCTGGAGCCCAAGCAAGGGCAAGGTAGTGGTGGCTGCCCCATGTCTTGGCCTCTCCCACAGTAAAAGCCTGAATCCTGGCAGAGGGGACACATGGGACTTCAGGACCCTGCTCCGAGGCCTTCCTGGACTGCTGTCCCCCAGGCAGCCATTGACTGTACATACCTGGGCCCCAACTCCCCAGGGCCTGATGTGGCTTGACTTCAGGGGCACTGTGAGCCTGGTACAACCCCACGGTGGCTCCCGGACTGTTGGCACCCTGCAGGAGGCACCTGCCAGCCTGGCAGGGTCTGCAGCACTGGGCACATTTCATGGCACTCTGGCCTGTGTGCTGGGCTCCACATTGGAACTGTTGGACATGGGCAGTGGGCAGCTGCTGGAGAGGAAGATCCTGAGTACAGACCGAGTACATCTGCTGGAAACCCCTGCCCCTGGCATGGAAGATCAGGAAGAGCTGGATGCTCGAGGGGGTCTTCGTTTACTTTCAGCTGTGGGTCTGTTTCAAGTAGGCTGGAAAACCCCACAAAGCCTTGAGCTGCCTTCAGCTGAAGATATGGTGTTTGAGGAGGCCTGCAAGTACTACCAGCGACGGAGCCTGCGGGGTGCCCAGCTCACCCCAGAGGAACTGCGACACAATAGCACATTCCGAGCACCTCAGGCCCTGGCATCCATCCTCCAGGGCCATGTGTCCCCATCAGCACTGTTGACCACACTAAGGGCCGAGCTTCGGGATTACCGGGGCTTAGAACAGCTCAAAGCCCAGCTTGTGGCTGGGATGAGGAGGAGGCTGGCTGGACTGAGCTGGCAGAGCACGAAGTGGCACGGCTGCTGAGGACTGAGTTGATGGGAGACCAGCTGGCCCAGCTCAACACCATTTTCCAAGCCCTCCCTACAGCAGCCTGGGGTGCCATCCTCAGCATCCTGCAGCTCCAGCCAGATGGCAATAGCCATCTGAGGTCCCAAGCTCCCCCGGATGTGTGGAAGAAGGTACTGGGGGTTACAGCAGCTGGAAAAGAACCACCCAATGGCATACTGCCCCCCTTTGAACTCCTGTGCCAGTGCCTCTGCCGGCAAGAGCCACAATGGCTGCCACCCTTTGTGGAGCTGGCCCAGCAACAGGGGGGGCCTGGCTGGGGGGCAGGAGGGCCAGGGCTGCCCCTCTATCGCCGAGCCCTGGCAGTACTAGGTGAGGAGGGGACTAGGACTGAAGCACTGGAGCTAGACCTACTCTTGGGCAGTGGGCGGCCCAAAGCTGTGCTCCAAGCTGTGGGGCAGCTGGTGCAAAAGGAACAGTGGGAACGGGCTTTAGAGGCTGGCCTGGCCCTCAGCCCCTCTAGCCCCCTGCTTCGAAGCGAGATCTTCAAACTGCTGTTGGCCGAATTTGCCCGGCATCGCCGGCTTGATGCTCACCTCCCCCTCCTTTGCCGCCTGTGCCCACCAGACCTAGCTCCAGCTGAACTCCTACTTCTACTGCGGACATACCTCCCAGATGAGTTGGAGCCTCCTGCCCCATTCCCTGAGCCTGAGGCAGAGCCCCCTCTCACTGTGGGCTTGCTCAGAGCCCTGCTGAAGCAGACTGGGACTCAAGGACAAGCCTCTGGCCCAGTTCTAAGCTTATATGAGGACATGCTATGGGACCCAGACACTCCACCCCCCACCCCACCTCGGGTGTCAGCCCTCCAGGCATCAGACCACCCAGGGCTGGAGGCCTGGGCACCATCTGGACAGGGTCTCTATGTGACTGACACAGGCTGAAAATTGTCTCTAGAACACAGTGATCAGGGGAAGGTGCCTGGAGTTGGAGGAGCCAGAGTGGGACCTGTGTGTGCAATACTCTTCTCTCTTCTGAGCAGTTTATATATATATGTGTGTGTATGTGTGTGTATATATATACATATATATATAATGGTATAATAAACATGTTTGGTTTTTGTCCTTAGGTTTCCGTCTTGGCACAAAGCTTCTAAAACTCATAGAATTTCCTGAGTGATATGTGTGAAAGAAGTGTCTTTGTTATAACAAACTCCTTTATATCAAACCTGCATTTATACTAATAAGGTAAACTTATACTGCTACTAAAAGTGGGGACCCCTAGCATCAGGATAAGGGCTGGTCAGCAGAAACACTAAGTGGTGAAAGGGCTGAAAGCTTCAGCCCATCCTCAGCCTCCTGGGAGGGGAATGGGACTAGAGATTAAGCTCTGTAAAAACTCCTGAACAGGGAAATTTGATGAACTGGCTTGGTGAACACACTAAGGTGCTGGAACAGTGATGCACCCAGAGAGGGCATGGAAGCCCCATGCACACCCCACACACAATTCTTTGCCCTATGCATCTCTTCCATCTGGCAGTTGTATCCTTTAATAAAGCTGTAAACTATAAGTATTTTCCTGAGTTTTGTTAGCTATTGTAGCAAATTGTCAAACCAATTTATAGCATGAAACTGAAAGTAAAAGTTGCTCAGTTGTGTCTGACTCTGCGACCCCATGGAATAGTCATGGAATTCTTCAGGTCAGAATACTGGAGTAGGTAGCCATTCCCTTCTCCAGCGGATCTTCCCAACCCAGGGATCAAACCCAGGTCTCCCACATTGCAGGTGGATTCTTTACCAGCTGAGCCACCAGGGAAGCCTGATTTATAGTATGGGAACTCCCAATTTATAGCCAGCCAGTCAGAAGTATCAGTGGCTTGTGACTGGCATTGGAAGTGAATGTGGTCTTGTGGAATTGAGCCCTTAACCTGTGGGGCCTATGCTAACTCCATGTAGTTAGTGTCAGAACTGAGTTGACTTGTAGGACACTCAGTTGATGTCCACAGGAACTGATGGTTGGTGTTGGAAAACACTCCAGAAATGCATACACAGTTGGTGTGGTTTTGAACAGCTAAGGGCCTCATAGAGTTGGTCATAGAGGGAGTGGTTGAATCTGAACTTTTGGCTAAAGTGGCCACTTCCAATAATGAAAATATTAATAATTAACATTTATGAGTACTCTGCTAGTCTTTAAATAGTCTGTCTTTTATAATGTTTCTAATAATCCCATCAGGAAAGTGCTAATCCCCATTTTACAGATGAGGAAACAGAGATTTAGAAAGACTACTTGACCAGGATCAGTCAACTAGAAAGTAGGAGCTCTAAGATTTGAACCACCTTACTGTGTAGCCCTATAGTCGGACACAAAGAGTCGGACATGACTGAGCAACTTCACTCACTCACTCATTTCCTCACTCATTTCCCCTACAGCTAACGCTGGCTTGGGCTTGAATGCACTTCTCATTCCTGGCTCATTCTTCCTCTAGCCTGTTGTGAGGAGGAGGATTTGCCAAGGTTCACGCTTCCTTTCCCCAAGACCCTTCTGTTCCTAAGTAGGAATTGTGCTAGGCCCTGGGGCCATGCTTGTCCTCCCTAGGATTTCTGGAGCAGCCACTGGTTAAGGGAAAGGTTGACCACAAACAGGAGAACTATCTGCAGAGACCTCTGGCTTAGTAACAGAAGTCACTGGAGCAGGGTTGCTTGGAGGCTGACTGCCTAAACCAAGAAACAAGAGCATCTCCAGCACAGATTTCTGAGCCTCTGGATTTAGTCAGCAGGACCCCCTTTGAAGAGGCCTTGGCCCTCTACCTGCTGCTACCCAAGGGACTCAGCTGGCTTCTGGGCTTAGGGTGGGACTCTGGGTGCTGCTACTCAGCATCATCTCAGACTCCCCAGGTATCCCTTGTCCATGGCTTGGGCCCAAGGTAAGGACTGCCACTTGGCTTTGTTCTCAGCTAGTACCTGCAGTAGCTCAGTGTTAAAGAATCCGCCTGCCAATGCAGGAGATGCAAGTTCAATCCCTGGGTCAGAAGATCCTCTAGAGGAGGAAATGGCAACCCACTCCAGTATTCTTGCCAGGAGAATCCTCATGGACAGAGGAACCTGGCGGGCTACAGCCCATAGGAGCATAAAGAGTCAGACACGACTGAAGCGAATTAGCATTTAGTACACACACAAGTAGGGGAGCCATCCAGCCTGGCAGCTCTGAGGGGAGGAGTTGGGCTTAGATGGGAACTTCCACCTGCTCTTAAAGACTTGCTGCTTGACTGCTCTTGTCCTTGCTCATGCCCCAGCTCCAATGAGTGGGGTGAAGCATCCCTCAACCTTGTCTCAGGACTTTGGAGAACAGTTCAGGGATGCAAATATTGTGTGACTGGGTTCTGGTGGAGTGTGCAAGAGGACCATCAGAAAGGTGGCCCCTGAGTCAGAGGGCTACAGGTAGGTGAGTGGAGAGAGGGGAGTTCCCTGGCGGACCAGTGACTGGGACTCCACACTCCCAATACAGGGGGCCTGGATTCAATCCCTGGTCAGGGAACTGGATCTCACAAGCTGCAACACTTCACATGCCACAGCTAAAGATCCCACATGCCACAAGCAAGATCAAAGATCCCATATGCTGTAACTAAGACCCAGCTGCAGTCAAATTTTTTAAAACAGTAGAGAGAGTCCTTAGATAGGGATATTGGGACATGGGGAAATGGGGGATTTAGGAGCTGAGGTCCTTCATCTTGGGTGCCTGGGTAAAGGGGGAAATTCTGGGGCTGAAGGTTTTAAACAGGTGGCTCAGTAGTTAAGAATCCCCCTGCCAAGCAAGAGACATGGGTTCAATCCCTGGGTCGAGAAGATGCCCTAGAGAAGAAAAGGGCAACTCAGTCCAGTATTCTTGCCTGGAGAATCCCAGGGATGGCGGAGCCTGGTGGGCTGCCATCTATGGGGTCGCACCGGGTCAGACACGACTGAAGCGACTTAGCAGCAGCAGCAGCAGCAGTCCAGTATTCTTGCCTGGAGAATCCCATGGACAGAGGAGCCTGGCGGACTAAATCCATGGGGCACAAAAGAATAGAGTCAGACTTGATTAAGTGACTAAACAACAAGAACAACAACAAGGTCCCTGGGCAGGAGGTGGCAGGAAGGCCTGAGGCCCCTGGGGAGGTGAAGAGGAGGCTCCTAGGCCAGTGAGTAGTCGTGTTTCCACAGGTGTGCCTCATCCTGAAGCTCTCTCAAGGTCACTTGGCTGTAGTCTCTGGAAAACTTGAAGGTGAAACTAAGTTAGGCAAGACCAGAATGCAGTCTGGGCAAAGGAGAGGAAGCAAATCCTGAGGCTCCTCTACCTGCACATACTCCCATGGAGCCCAGTCCTCCCTTTGTCATCTCCCTACTGCCCACCCACTTTTCCATTGCCTCACCAGGGGGTTCACTGTTTAGACATAGACCACAGCTTCTGTGCCACCCAGTGACTGGAACACAGGACTACAGCAACCCAAGTTTTCTCCAGCCTGCCAAGTTCAGAGAGCAGAGCCCACTGCTTTCTCTGCATGTGGCCTGTAAGAAATTGGTGGCCAGAGCAGGCAGTATCCAAACCACTCAGTTTTCCTCCCATATCCTGACCCAGCCACACTTTCCGTGCATGGTCAGGGAAAAAGAAGGAGTCAGACAGTGGGGAGAAGGCAGCTGTAGGCTTCCAGCTCCATAGGGAGCCACCTAAGGCTGGAATGCCTGGCACCCTCACTACCCTGAAAAAAGAGGAAGACAAATCCTCACTGTGGCTCCCCAGGGCCCCACTCAGTCTCTTCTTAGGTACAGGCTCCCCCTGGTGGTTATTCTCATCATTGCCAGCTCCACTCATTACCTCTGCCACCTGCTACTGCTAAGTCACTTCAGTCGTGTCCGACTCTGCGACTCCATAGACGGCAGCCCACCAGGATCCCCTATCCCTAGGATTCTCCAGGCAAGAACACTGGAGTGGGTTGCCATTTCCTTCTCCAGTGCATGAAAGTGAAAAGTGAAAATAAAGTCGCTCAGTCGTGTCCGACCCTCAGCGACCCCATGGACTGCAGCCTTCCAGGCTCCTCATCCATGGGATTTTCCAGGCAAGAGTACTGCAGTGGGGTGCCACCTGGGAAGCCTCAAATATGCACACAGTTGCCCATTTCTGGACTAATGACTGAGGAAGCCTCTGAAGGTGGTAAATTAAGGTTTTTTTGAGGGCAAGGGAAAAGGAGTGGGTCAGGATAGAATTCAGGAAGCAAAATCATGGGGGAGAGGGGAAGGGATCCTGGTCTTATACTACGACAGTGTCCTAGTAGATACTGTTTCCAGAAGAGGGAGGAACCTGAGCTGCCAGGATGCTTCTTGTCCAGGGTGGAAACTGCCCCAGCTACCAGACTAACCTGGATAATTTGATCCAACCAAAGAGGAAGTTGAGGGCACAGCAGAGTTTTCTCAGAAGGCATAGGGTGGTTGTATTTTATATGAATTTGAAATACAGGAAAAAGATGCCAGATTTTATTCAAAATCAATAAAGTCCCACTTTATGCTCAAAACGTGAAATGAAGGTAAATTTTCCCAAATATAAACTTTTTGAGAATCACAATTTCAAAGCTAATGGACCATGTGTGTGAACTGTAAACTGCCATACTATTACTGCATGGATGCCCATTTCTGCTGGTAAACAAAAATTCAGGTGGAGAGGGAAGCTGAATCAGGCTGTAAGGTCAGGGCTAAGTGACCAGGGTCCCTCACCAGTTGTGGGTAGAAGCCTTGGGGTGTTTTCTCCTCTAGTTCCCAGAGGGAGAGCCTGGGCCTGCACCAAAGGTTGCTACACGGGAGCAAGAACAAAGGTGAAGAAGAACTGAGGCAGAGAGATGAGTAAGAGGATGAGGTTGGACCAGGAGAAGAGAGAGAGGAGACACAGACAGGAAGTGGGAGACAGACCTGGCGGAGGTAGGGAAAGGCTCTCACTCTGGAAGGCAGAAGATGCTAGATGCTTTCAAGAGTGACTTCTGTAGGATGGAGGACAGGGCAGAGAGGGGTCCCTTGGAGCCTCTCACCGGAATCATAGCCAGAGCCAGTGGGACAGCTAGTCTAGATTTGGCTCCAGAGGTTTCCATTATCTGGGAAATAAAGGAAAAGGGAAGGAATTGTGAAGAGCTGAGGAAGGGTGAGCAGGGGGTGGCCTTCACCAAGAATGAGGTCAGTCCACCTCATCTGGGCCTCCCTGAGCTAAAGGTTCTGGGGAAGCAGACTGTCCAGGTCTTTCAGAGTTTTCAGGTCCTCAGGCTTTGGCAACCACTCAGATTCCAAGGTGACACACAGTCTTCTCACAGTCGCTATTATTTTTGTTTTGTACTCAGGAAAAGTGGGCATTGTCCCACCCTTAACCACACAAGGCTGGCACTAGGAGCAGCCTAGAGCCTCAGCTTTGAAGTTGTGCTTCTCAAAAAGTTTTATATTTGGGAAGATTTTTCTTCATTTCACATTTGGGGAACAGCTGAGGAGCCATCAGGAAAGCAAGAGGGAGCTCTTCTTCCTGGGTGCTGCCTATGAAGGTGGCAGCCATCTCCTACTTGGCATCCTGGCCACCCTCAGACCCCTCATGAAGCCCAAGATCATCAAAAAGAGGACCAAGAAGTTCATCTGGCACCAGTCAGATGGATATGTCAAAATTAAGCAAACTGGGGGAAATCCAGGGGCATTGATACTAGGCTGCACAGGAGATTCAAGGGCCACATCTTGATGCCTAACATTGGTTACGGGCCAACAAGAAAACAAAGCACATGCTGCCCAGCGGCTTCCAGAAATTCCTGGTCTACAACCTCAAGCAACTTCAAGTGCTGCTAATGTTCAACAAATCTTCCTATGCCAAGACTGCTCACAATATCTCCTCCAAGAACTGGAGAACCACTGAGGAAAGAGCATCCCAGCTGGCCATCAGAGTCCCCAAGCCTAATGCCAGGCTGCATAGCCAAGAAAATGACTTGTGTAGACACCTCGTGTACACATTTTGTTTGTATTAATAAAACCTTAAAACTTGGCAAAAAAAAAAGATGGAACAATTGTCAGTCTGTCCCAAGTCTGCCCTGCCTCTCCCACCTCTGTGTTCAGCTTCAGTTCCCATCACCATCCTGTCAAGCCCTGGGCATCTCTTTTCATTCCTCACATCTCTCACACCCCACCTCTCAAAGGAATGGATTCTGAGCTTATGCATATTGATGATCAAATCCACTGAGTCTATCAGTACACTGAAATTCTTAAAAGTTGAATTCAACAAATCTTCTGTATTATAAACTCTGTTGACATCCCAATCTTCTCCATCTGGATGTTCACATCTGGGTGGGGTGGTGGAAATGGAGTGGTAGTACAAAAGAAGGATCTGAGCTGGGGGGGTGCCCACCCTACATGTGCCACAATGTCTGCACCTTCTGATCCCCTCTTTCTGGGATGCCATGAAGAGACTGTGGGTCCCTTATTGGTGTTCCAAGTTTCACTAACTCAAAATCTATGCAACTAATTCTAGGAAAGGGGGGGATTAGGAGTTGACCCTACTGGGACCTTTTGGACGACTCTTCTAAAAAAATCACTCCATAAAGGGGCTTTTCCTGCATGCAGCCGAGGAAATACAGAGGTGAGAAAAACTAACTGGGAAATGCTCAAAATACAGCCAGCCATACAGAGTTAAAGGGAAGATGAATGATTGCCCTAGTTGGTGTCTTCAGGCCAGATCCAAGAGGAGAGGCTATCAGCCCTTTCATTCCATGGACCAGAGTTGGCAGAAGTTTCCCAGGTTTCTGAAATTTTCAAACCTTCCTCAGGCTTTGGCCCTCTTTCCATACAGTGATCAACTGTAAAAACTTTGAAAGGAAAAGGTGGCATGCAATTGTCTTTAGGAAGATCGTAACTAAGAGGAGGCAAAGAGATGTGAGGAGAGCTGGTGGCCTCCATCACCATCCAGTCTAGAGATGTGAGGATCCCCCGAGAATAAATGGGTACCAAGCAACCTGAGGCTTTTCTATTGTGGAAAAGAAGAAAGGAGGCATGGTAGTACCAACTACAAGGCTTATATGGCTCCCGGTTCAGGAAGCGAATCCCCAGAGTTGGAAAGAAACAGACCCAGCTGAATGGCTAGGCCCTTGTAAATAGGAAGTAAGGAAGAAACAGGGCTCAGGGAGCTAGCCTGGTTTGGCAAAATAAACCCTTCTGGATCTTTTTCACCCTGATGGCTCCCTCAGTATATTAAGACACCTACCATTGTCAGGAACAGTCCTACTTTGTTAATGATCATATAGGAGTTCATTTTCAAAAAAGTATTTAACACTGACATCAGTTAACTAACATCTGGAAGCGAGACGAAGAAAAACCAGGTGGGCAAAGACTAAGACCTTGGGACTTCCTTGCCTCACTTGCCTGGTGAAGGCAGAAACTCCCCCTCACTCCTTCTCCAAATCCTTGCATGATGGACACAACACTGTCACCTCATTCTACAGAGAACAATAACCTGACTGACTCTTTCCTGCCACCAGCATCTGTGTCTTTTTCTCAGTTTAAAGGCTCTGGTGATCAGGCTTGCATCAAATTACCCATCACAAACGGGCTTCTTTAGGAATTCCCTGGTGGTCCAGTGGTTAGGACTCCGTCACTGCTGAGGCTGTGGGTTCAATCCCTGTTCAGGGAACTAAGATCCTGCTGCACAGGGTGCAGCCAAAAGGAAACAAGAAAAGAGGGGCTTCTTTAAGTAGGAAGAGATTTCTCCTTTCAGAGTCAGTGACTCTCCAAGAATGGGCTTAGATTTCCCTCATCAAACTGGAGGCACGTGTAGGGGTTTGAATCATGGCCCCCAAAAGATACATCTACCCAGAACCTCAGTTCAGTTCAGTTCAGTTGCTCAGTTGTGTCTGACTCTTTGCGACCCCATGAATCGCAGCACGCCAGGCCTCCCTGTTGATCACCAACTCCCGGAGTTCACTCAGACTCACGTCCATCGAGTCAGTGATGCCATCCAGCCATTTCCTCCTCTGTCGTCCCCTTCTCCTCCTGCCCTCAATCCCTCCCAGCAGAATGTGATGTTATTTGTAAGAAGGGTCCTTGCAGATTTAATTAAGGTAAGGATTTCAAAAGGAGATCGTCCTAGACTAGCGTGGGTCCTAAATCCAAGAATGAGTATCAAGAATAAGACAGAAAAGGAGACAACACAAAGACACAGGAGGAGAATGTCGTGTGAAGACAGAAGCAGGACGAGCACCAAGTGTAGCTGCCTGCGACCAGAAGCTAGTAAAGAGGCATGGGATGGATTCTCCTCAGAGCCCTCTGGAACAAAACAGCCTTGTGAACATCCTGATTTTGAACTTCTGACCTCCAGAATTGTGAGAGAACACATTTCTGTTGTTTAAGACAAGTTTCTGATAATTTGTTACTGCAGCCCTGGAATGCTAATACACAGGGAAAGAATGAGGTTGGGTCTTCCTCATCAGGTCTCCCTAAGGATAGGATGTATATCTTGGGTGGAGGCTCTCTTTTCTGGGTCAAACTCAGGGTAGCAGTAAAAGGCTAAAAGTTATGGGAGGCCCCCTTACCAGACTAAGGCTGAGGTCAAGACTCAGGCAATGAACTTGCACTTGCTGGCAGAGCTCCGTGCACTGAAGCTCTGGCTCCTCTTCCTAGTGAGCTGAGAGGCCAGGTCCCCATTGCTTGCAAAACCTTCAACACTTTGGTTGCTAGGAGAGGAGCCGAGAACAATAAACAGGACCCGGGCTCTGGTGTTGATAGTGGGAAGAGGACCTGGCTTTGACCTCAGCCTGGGGAGGAACAGCTTTGCCAGGCCTAGCTGGGGCTACAGTCCTGGAGACTCTGTGGATAACTTCTACCTCTCCTCAATACACACAGACACACACACACACACACACACACACACACACACATTGAAAGGGCACTTCACACCTCAAAGAACCTCCCTGTCACATTTCTGTCAGTTACTTCTTCTGACCGTCTGAAGCCCACAGAGCAGCAGTTATGATGCCCATATTACAGAGAAAACTAAGCAGCAAACAGGAAAGCTAGATCCTTGGCTAGCAGGTGAAAGACCTGGAACTAGAAAAGAGGCAGGCCTACAGGCCTTAGGTTAGCACCTCTTCTCCTCCCATGTGGACTGGGGAAACCCCTCTCAGCTCCAGGATAGGTCCCCCAGCCTGAGTGGACTGCCTTAGCAGCAGGAGTTTAACTTAGTACTTAGGAAACACAGGCATGTGAGCAAAGGCTGAAGAGCACTGAAACTTACAAAGCAAAGGAGGTACATATGAAAATATAACATCCTCCCATTTTAACTAGCCCCAACCCTTCAAGAGAGCCGGCCTGCCCTGCTAACAGTTGGGGCATTCCTCCCAACTGTTAGAAGGTTACCTGGAGACACACTGGAAATGAACTCACAAGGATTTAATTCAGCCTTTACCACCTATTGTCTGCACAACCTTGAATAACTTTCTCAAGCTCTCTGAGCCTCAATGTACTCAGTCATAAAAGAGGAAAAGGAATAGTATCTACATTATAGAACAATTTTGAGGATTAAAAGAGAGAATGAATGTGGAAGAACTTACCTGTAAGATGTAAATTCTATACATGTCATTTGGAGGGCACTAATAGTTAGGAACCTTAGTAATCTCTAAGGTCAGTTCCTCTAACTGTTTTACACTGGAGAAGATGGAGGCTCAGAGGACAAATGACGGAAAAAGAGTCACAAAGTAACTACAACAGAGTTATACTATACCAGGAGATGCTATTTTAAAGTAAACACATAGCAGACTTCCCTGGTGGCACAATGGATAAGAATTCACCTGTCAATGCAGGGGACACCAGTTTGAGTACTGGTCCAGGAAGATTCTACATGCTGAGGAGTAGTTAAACCCATTGGCCGCAACTGCTGAGCCTGAGCTCCAGGCGCGCACATCACAACAATTGAGCCCAGATGCTGCAACTACTGAAGCCCTCACACCTAGAGTATGTGCTCTACAACTAGAGAAGCCACTGCAATAAGTCCACACACTGTAATGAAGAGTAGCCCCTGCTCACCGCAACTCAAGAAAGCCCACACAAAACAATGAAGACCCAGTGCAGTCAAAAATAAATCAATCAATAAAATTATTTTAAAAAATAAACATATAGGTCAAAAATTAAATCATATAGTAAAAACATGAAAATGCTTTCAATCATCTGGAAATAAGGCAGAGCTGGCCTCTCAGTAAGTCCCACTCAGCCAGTTTGGAACCGATTGCTGTTTCAGTGGTTGAGCACCAGGTTTGGAAGTTGGCTTGCTTATAAAGTCCATATTGTGAGAAAAATGCTTGAATCATTGAACCCACACTTCGTGTAACTGAGATGTCATCTCTCTTCTCAACCCACCAGTTGTTCAAAATGGAATCATTCTTTGCTGAGTGTAGATGTCTATACTGGTCCTCAGTTAAAATATGTCTACGATCTAGCTCCATAGAGTGGAAGCAAGAGGCAAGCCTTATGGTTGCACCTTCCTCCCAAGCATTTGTTCATCCAGCTAGGGGGGACTGGCTGCTATCACTGTGGGCTTGCTTCTTGTTGAGACTGGATTGGGCTGCCTGCCCACAGTCATCCCCCAAAACCTATCTTTCTTACTCTCAATCTGCTCAGAAAAGGATTCCAGCATGGGCTTTTGATGCTGAGATATTGTGATTTATAATAAGAAATGTTTAGTTGGTCTTCATCTCCATTTCTGGCACAGAACTCCTAAAATCCTTGGAGCTTCTTAATTGATAAATCTGTCTAAGAAATGTGTTTTGATATTCATAACAAACCCCCTTTTAACTACTCCAGAGTTTATGTTAATGAAGTGACTTTCAGAAAGTACCTTAAGGTTGGGGCTGGTTGCCAGGGGAACCAACCTAGTGATTGCTGCTGCTGCTAAGTCGCTTCAGTCGTGTCCGACTCTGTGCGATCCCATAGACGGTAGCCGACCAGGCTCCCCCGTCCCTGGGATTCTCCAGGCAAGAACACTGGAGTGGGTTGCCATTTCCTTCTCCAATGCATGAAAGTGAGAAGTAAAAGTGAAGTCGCTCAGTCGTGTCCGACTCTTAGCGACCCCATGGACTGCAGCCTAGCAGGCTCCTCTGCCCATGGGATTTTCCAGGCAAGAGTACTGGAGTGGGGTGCCATTGCCTTCTCCAACCTAGTGATTAGAGGATTGGAACTTCCAGTTCTACCCCTGACCCCAGGGAAGGGAGAGGGACTGGAGGTTGAATCCATTGCCAATAGCCAATGATTTAATCAGTCATGTCTATATAATAATAATAATAATAATAAAACACTTAGTCACTCAGCCTGACTCTTTGTGACCCCATGGACTGTAGCATGCCAGGTACCTCTGTCCACAGGGATTCTCCAGGGAAGAATACTGGAGTGCGTTGCCATGCTTTCCTCCAGGGAATCTCCTCAACCTAAGGATTGAATCCAGGTCTGCAATGCAGGCAGATTCTTTACCATCTGAGCCACTGAAGTCCATGTAATAAGGTTTCCAAAAAATCCCCCAAGGGACTGGATTCAGAGAGCTCCCAGCTTGGTGAACCAGAATGAATCCACAGGACAGAAAGCTTATGTACTCCAAACTCCACTGGGAGAGAAGCTCTTGAGTGCAGGACCCTCCCAGAACTTTATATATATCTCTTCACCTTCTGTTCATTCATATCCTTTAATATCCTTTGTAATAAACTGGTAATCTAGTAAGTAAACTGATTCCCTAAGTTCGCTGAGCCACTCTAGCAAATTAATCAAACCAAGGAGGGGGGTATGGGAACATCCAATCAATAACCAGTCAGTCAGAAGCACAGGTCACAACCTGGACTTACGATTGGCATCCAAAGTGGACTGAGCTCTTAACTTGTGGGATCAGATGCCATCTCCAGGTAGATAGTGTAGGACACCCTGCTGGTGTGGAAGAATTGCTTGGTGATGTTAAAAAAACATAATGGAGATACCCATGGAGGATGATCCACATGCTGATCCCTAGCAAGGGCCTGAGATCCAGGGGAGACAGGATGATAATTGGCCACCAGTTCTTCCAGCCCCTCCTAGTTCCATGCAGGCTGCTTCCATCTTGCCCAGCAGGTTGGATTGGATTTTTCTGATGGTCTCCTTTCCAGGAGATAGTGTTTATATCCGTATCCTGGCAGCTAGAGGGGGCAGGGTCAGGATACCAGGAGTAAGGGAGAATTTGGGAGGAAGAGGGTTTCCTGTCAGAAAAATCAGGAGAAGGGACAGAGAGATGCGACTGGGTGGGCTGATGTCTCACATCTGTGACTGTGATGCCTGGAATCTGACACTCCCATGTGTGACTCAGGCTCTCTGGGAGGCTGGGATTCTGGAGTGGGGGTGGGATCAGAGTCCAGGACTCAGAGAGAAATTTCCAGGGGTGGAGGGAGGGTTAAGTCCCCTCAGGGCCTGAAGAATGGACTTGAGGAAGGAGCGGAGTTTGTACACGTTATTTCCAAGGGCATGGCTGCTCTAGCAAATGGTCTCCTGCAGCTGCTTACTGTTTATAAGCTGCGGATGTTCCAGTCCCTGGGGAGACCAGGCAGGAGGGAGAAGGGACAAGAACTCAAATGCAGGTCAGAATGTGCCGAAAGGTTGAGAAAGTCAGTGGAGGATAGTTGGTGGTGTGGAAGTTAGGAGAAGATGGCTGGAGGTGAGGGGTCTCGGATAAAAGAGAAAAATGGGCAAAGGATCAGAGGCAGATGAGAAGAACCAGGGTACAGGCAGGGGCTGGGTTCAGGGAGTTCTATGTAATGAAAAGGGATGTTTCTTGGAGAGATGGGGCCCAGAAGGTGAAAGTGTTCGGGAAGCATACTGACTGAAACCGCCCACCCTGGTCAGGCTCCCTAGTAACCATTTGCATGAGTTGTTTTACAACAGGAGGTCCAGGCGAGGAACATGGAACTAATAAGCCTCCACCAACCGGAAGAGTTCGGGAAAGGTCAAAAGGAGGCACCATGTGTCCCTCCACCCTGCAGGATCCCTCTTGATAGCATCCGTCTTGGCTGAGCAATGCGTGCGCCACCAGGAAGGACTCTGAGTCAGAATGATTGGGCAAAGACAATCGGGAAACTAATCCCATCTCTGTAAAACCCGAGACTGCAAGCCACATGGCAGAGCAGTTCTCCTGGGTTCCCTTACCCTATATAGCTCTCTGCCCAGGTGCCCTATCTATGGGCTCACACAGAGTCAGACACGACTGAAGCAACTTAGCAGCAGCAGCAGCTGGTGCCCTTTACCAATAAAATCTCTTGCTTTGTCAGCACATGTGTCTCCTAGGACAATTCATTTCTGAGTTTAGACAAGAGTCCAGTTTCGGGCCCTGGAAGGGGTCCCTTTTCCTGCAACAAAAGTGGGGAGCAAGTTGCACAAGGCAGGGAGGGGTTACAGGCTATGATGGGAACTTCCTGAGGAGACCAAAGGTGGCTCCTGACCTGAGGGACTAGCTTTCAGATGAGAGTAGTGGGTACTGGGTAGGGAAAGAGCAACAAATAGGAGTGTGCTCATGCCCAGCAGGAAGCAGGCAGATATGTGGTGCTGGGAACTGGACTGTTGAAACAAACAGCACCTGCAGAACTCACCTAAGCAGCTGGTGAAGTCAGGACAGGAAGGTTACAAGGTCGAAGATGAAGGCAAGCACCAGGTACAGTTATGTGGCCAGCCTCACATCTCAAAACCTGAGAGGCGGACCGGAAGGAATGTGGTCTTCGGCTTCAGCCAGATATCCAAGTAGCTCTCCATACACATATCCTACTTTCTGTGGGGGGAGGGGAGGGGTGGTGGCAGGGTGGCCTCTGGAGGCCAAACTTGCAAATGAAGCTCCCCTTATTTTCCTGTCATATTCCACTGGCTGTCCTTGTTTTTTAAGCTCTCACAAGTCTGGGTCTAAGTGGTAGAAGAGGCAGAGTGGTGAGACAGAATGGACCCAATTAGCCAGAACCTACTTGTCAATGGGAGACAGCCTCCGCTGTGCCCTCCTTGTGAAGTGAAAGTCTCTCAGTCATGTCCGACTCTTTGCAACCCCTTGGACTATACAATCCATAGAATTCTAAAGGCCAGAATACTGGAGTGGGTAGCCTTTCCCTTCTCCAGGGGATCTTCTCAACCCAGGGGTCGAACCCAGGTCTCCTGCATTGAAGGCAAATTCTTGAAGCCCGTGCCCTCCTTAGATTATCCAGAAAGCATCCTGATGTACCAACATGGGACAGGAGGGCTTTGATGGGGTGCTTCGGAACCTCTCTGCTTTGCTCTAGGCTGGCCTACTCAATTTACAGTTTCTTAGGTGACTGTAGCCATAAAGTTAAAAGCTTTCTTCCTTGGAAGAAAAGCTATGACAAACCTAGACAGCATATTAAAAAGCAGAGACAATACTTTGCCAACAAAAGTCCAGATAGTCAAAGCTGTGGCTTTTCCAGTGGTCACGTATGGACATGACAGTTGGACCATGAAGAAAGCTGAGTGCCAAAGAATTGATGCTTTTGAAGTGTGGTGCTGGAGAAGACTCTTGAAAGTCCCTTGGACTGCAAGGAGATCCAGCCAGTCAACCCTAAAGGAAATCAGTCCTGAATATTCATTGGAAGGACTGATGCTGAAGCTGAAGCTCCAATACTTTGGCCACTGATGTGAAGAACTGACTCATTAGAAAAGACCCTGATGCTGGGAAAGACTGAGGGCAGGAGGAGAAGGGGACGACAGAGGATGAGATGGTTGGATGACATCACTGACTCAATGGACATGAGTTTGAGCAAGCTCTGGAGCTGGTGATAGACAGGGAAGCCTGGCATGCTGCAGTCCATGGAGTCACAAAGAGTCAGACAACTGGGTGGCTGAACTGACCTGAGCTCTTAATGCTCCCATTCCTCCAAACCAATCCTTCCACACCTCCAACTTCAGGATCCCAGCCATTCTCACTCCTGTGGGCTTCGAGGCATCTCCTAGGGTGACCTTCAGGCACTGAGCAGGCTGAAAGAGGGAAGGTGGAGGGACCATTTCTGGCCTGACTGGTGGCTGGGGACTGAGAAGTCTTAGCTCCACTCCACCTACCCCCACCCATCTCCCAGGTCCTCTGGGCATATCACAAGAGGTAATCTTTACTAAAAGTTTACTCTGTGCCAGGCATTTTCCAAACTCTCTGTATCATTTATTCCTCCTAACAATCCTCTAAGACAGGTATTAATATTATCCCCATTTTAGAGATGAGGAAACATCTCAAAGAGATTAAATAACTTGTTCAGGATTATCCACTCATCAGTGGTTGGCCCAGGATTCAAAAAGGAGATGTCTCTGGCAGGAGCCTGTGCTCTGAACCACTGTACTGTGATTACTTCAGGAATCCCTGGTTTTGTTCATGACACTCCTCTGAGTTCCTCCAAACCTTAATGTTGCCTTCCATCCTGCCCTCCTACTCCCTCCCCATATTCAGTAGGCAGCCAGATTTTATCTGTTCTCTTGTTTCTCTCCCAGTCCCACACATACTCCCTAATTCAGGTCTTTGCTACTTCCCACCAGGATTCCATCTCTTTTATGGTTAGTATTTGTTGTTATAAAGGTAGCATGAGTAGGTTAAAGAAAGTCTGAAAAATGGCGGAGAAGAAAAATCCACATAGAATGCAATCATCTAATTGTCACCATTGTACCTTCTTCCCATGTATTTTTTTCCCCAGGCACAGACCTTTTATAGAATTGCAGCCATTTTGTACTATCATTTATAGAATGATAATTTTTCATCCTACTTTTTCAGTTAGCACTGATCATAAATGTATTTTTCATTCTTTTAACCTCTTGGTAAGCATCATTTTGATGGCTATATAGCATTCCATTGTTAGGATATCCCACAGTTAACCAAGCCATTCTCCTATCCATCACTTTCTAGAATTTGCAAACTTTCTATAGCTAATGCTGTGAATCCCAGAAATGAAATTAGTGGGTCAAAGGTTGTGCACAATGATACAAGTTGCTTTTCTGAGAGATTAGTTTACTCAAAGTATATGAGATTCTAGGTCTGTTCACATCCTGCCCAGTATTGGGTAGGATCATTGAAAATCTTTGCCTCTTTAGTATGATTCCATTTATATACTTCAAAAACCAGATAAAACCAATCATGGCATTAAAAAATAAGACAGTGGTTATGCTTGGAGAGGGAAAATGATGGGGAAGGGTCATGAGGAAGACTTTAGGTTGCTAGTAATGTTCTACTTCTTGATCTCAGTGCTGGTTCAGTTTGTGTGTTCAGTTGGAGAAAATTTGTAAAGTTGTATTTTTATGATATGTGTACTTTTCTGTATGTTATACTTAATGCAAAGTTTACCAAGTACACCAAAAGCACAAGCAACAAAAGAAAAAATAAATAATTTGGACTTCATCAAAGTTTAAAACTTTTCTGCTTCAAAAGACACCGTCAGGGACTTCCCAATGTGGGGTCCCAGGTTTGATCCCTGGTCAGGGAAATAGATCTTACCTGGTGCAACTAAATATCCTGCATGCCAAATAAAGATAAAAGATCCTGCATGCTGCAACTAAGACCTGGTGCAGCCAAGTAAATAAATATTTTTTTAAAAAACACTCTCAAAAAAGCAAAAAGACAACCCACAGAATGGGAGACAACATGTGCAAATAATATATCTAATAAAAGACTTATGTCTATAATATATAAATAATTCTTACAACTCAATAAATAATCTGAAAACTTGATTGAAACACTTGGCTGTACAACTGAAATTAATATAACATTGTATATTAACTATAACTCAAAAAAAAAACCTCAAGGAATTTTAAAAGGGCAAAAGATCTGAATAGACATTTTTCCAAAGAAAATACACAAATGGCTAATAAAAGGTGCTCAGTGTCATTAGTTATCAGGGAAATGTAAATCAAAACCATCATGAGATGCCACTTTGCACACTCCAGGATGGTTATGGTTAAAAAAAAGACAATAACAAGTGTTGAGGAGGATATAAAGAAATCAGAATCTTCATATATTACTAATGGAACTGTAGAGTGGTGCAGTCACTTTAGAAAAAAGTCTGGCAGTTGCTCAAAAGGTTAAACATAGAGTTGCCATTTGACCCAGCAATTCCACTCCTAGGTATATATCCTAGAGAAATCAAAATATGTATCTAATCAAATATGTGTATGCAAATGTTTATAGCAGCATTACTCATAGCAGACAAAAAGAAGAAAAATATCCAAATGTCCCTCAACTGATGAATGGATAAATAAGATGTAGTATAGTCATACAATGAAAAATTATATTTGGCAATAAAAAGAAATGAAACAGTGATACATTAGACAACATGGATGAAACTTGAAAATATTCGGTAAGTGGTAGAAGCTAGGCACAAAAGATCATATATTGTATGAATCCATTTATATGACATGTCCAGAATAGGTAAACTTAAAAAGACACAAAGTGAATTAATAGTTTCCTTGGGGCTGGGATAGTGAGGGAAAATACTGAGTGATTGTTATTGGGTATAAGTTTTCTTTTGGGAATGATGAAAATGTTTTAAAATAGGTTTTGGTGATGTTTGCACAACACTTAAGAATATACTAAAAGCCACTGAATTGTGTACATTTTAACTGGGTGAATTGTATGGTGTGCAAATTATATCTCAATAAAGCTGTTACATTATTTTTTAATTTACTAAAAACACTTTGTTACTTTAATAGACAAAAAGGGCCATACTATTTAAATAGAATTAAATTGCTATAGTTCTATGTGGTTTAGTCTTAGTATTGATTACTTCCTCCTCTGAAATTGTCCTTTACCTTTTATCTATTGAGGAGCCTCTTTTTAAAAACTATTTTGCATTAATAGTTGTACAAAAAGATTATAAATCATCATATTTGCTGCAAATATATTTCTCAGCACACCCATTTGTTTTTTTGGCTGTGATAGGGGTTAGGGAGTGAGGATCTATTTTTTTATTTATACACACATATACCAAAATTATAAATTTGCAGTCAAAATGATCACTTTTCCTTTTTTTAATTAATTCTTTTCCTTTCTGATTTCCTCTGTGGTATTTAAAATTTTACAAGTTTATACTTTGCATACATACTTCTAGAAAGTTGGTGAATACTATTTCATTTTATTACCTTCTAATTTTATTTGCTTCCATTTAATTCTTTAATCTTGTTCAATTTATTTTATGATAAGTTAGGATCTTTTTGTTCTTTGAGTTTTTTAAGTTGCTAGAGTATGGACTTCATGGCCCCCTACTTGGTCTCCCTTTTCTAGTTCTATATATCAGGCCAAACCAATCTTATACTTTAAAAAAATACCTAAGTCACTTCTCTGTTCAGACCTGTTGGTGGCTTCCCACTCCCTATAAAATTAGTCTAAACTTTTCAAGCTGGGGATTCCTTGACAGCCTAGCAGTTAGGACACTGCCTCCAAAAGAAAATACAATAAGAAAAAATAAATTTCTCAACTTGTCATTGGAAACTGTACGATTTAGAAAGACCATGAAGAGCAGTTTTGCTGATTCCTTCTCTCCTATCCAGTAAAGTACCCACCATTGCTTCCTTTGACCATGCTATTTCAGTACCTTTCCCAAAGCCATCCCTTAGAATGTCTGTCAATTCTTGACAAAATCACCTGTCACCTGTCTACTTCCTTTTCACAATTACAACCAATTTCACCTTCAGCAAGAGGTCTTCCCAGATCTCTTCAGTCAACACAAAGAGATTTCTCTCCCTATTAGCCTAAAGGATGTCACAGGTTTCTAATCCTGCTCCTTGAGGTGTGCTTTTACTCAGATTGCGGTCAGGTCTGATTTTTCCCTGTTCAAGGAGTTTCAGGAGGGCAGGGACCAGGTCTTAACTGTAACCTGCCTTAGACCCTGCAGTGACAGTCTATTACATCTGAATGAAATTCAAAATCCTTGCTATCTTTGTCAGCTTAGGCAAATTGCTTGGCTTCTCTGGCCCTTAGTTTCCTCCTATTAATGGGAGATAAATACAGTCCCTACAACACAAGTAGTGGTCAGCTTTCAAAGAGATTTCTTTCTTTCAGCTTTCAAAGGATTTCTCACAATACCTGTGCTATCATCATCATCGTCATTGACACCATGGCATTGTCCTATCTGGCCACAGCCTCTTCCTCCTGCCACCATATCTCCTCGCTCACCAGGCTCAGAACCCACTTGTGTTCTATTCTCCAAAACCACCTAACACTTCCCAGCATCAGGGCATTTCCTCCACCTGACATCCTCTTCCCCATGCTCTTTACCTGGCCAAGTCCTCCCAGTTCTTCAAGTCTTAGCTGATAGTGATAGATCACTTCCTTAGAGAGGGCTTCTTTAACACACGAGTTTAAACTAGGTGTCTCTAGGGACTACCACAATGGTCCAGTGGTTAGAATCCGTCTGGCAATGAAGGGAACATGGGTTTGATTCCTGATTCCAGAAGATTCCACATACCTTGGGCTGACTAGGGACATGCACTACAACTACTGAGTCAGTGCTCTAGAGCCTGAGAGCCACAACAACTAAGCCTTCCAGCTGTAAGTACTGAAGCTTGTGTGCTCTAGGGCATGTACTCCACAACAAGAGAAGCCACTGCAATAAGTCTGCACACTACAACGAGAAGCCCTCACTCTCTGCAGCTAGAGAAGGCCCTTTGTGTAGCAATGAAGACCCAGAGCAGCAAAAAACAAATATTTTAACATTTATTAAAAATAATGAATTAGGTATCAATTATACATCTAACCTGCACAATTCAGTTATATATAAATTGTAACTGCATATGTATGCAACGATTTGTATAATATCTATTTCCCCACCCAACTCTATAAGTCTTGTTTTCTTGTCTTCTGTTCTATCTCCAGTCCTTAGCATATGCTAAGGACTATGCTAACTAATGGAGAAGGAAATGGCAATCCACTCCAGTACTATTGCCTGGAAAATCTCATGGACAGAGGAGCCTGGTAGGGTTCAGTCCATGGGGTCGCAAAGAGTCAGACACGACAGCGACTTCACTTTCGACTTCACTTTATGCTAACTAAATGTAGCATGACTGGCTGAATGAATTAATATAGTGAGAATAACTTATATAGCAGGTGCTCAATAAATGTCTGAACTTTATTTCAAGTTAACCCCAGATCCTCTGTCATAGTGAAAGCACTCACATTTGAGCTTCAGAGGTGGGAACATGAATTTGCAGAGATCACATCTAAATATATAACCAAGAAAAACTCTGAACATGTACAACAGGAGAAAGGAATAAAAATGTTCCTAGGAGGGCTCTTCATGATAGCAGAAATCAGAATATGTAACAATATAAATCTTAGTATATTAAGTAAAAATAATAATAAGCCAAAAACTACATACTCAATATTACTCTATAATAAAGTTTAAAAAAAAAAGCCTAAAAAAAGTTGGAACACATAAAGTTGAGATAAACTAATAAAAAGCAAAAAAGAATGGGACCTACATAAACTCAAAAGCTTTTTCACAGCAAAGAAAACAATAAACAAAATGAAAAGACAACCCACAGATTGGGAGAAAAATTTGCAAATAATGTGACTTATAATGGATTAATCTCCAAATTTTACAAACAGCTTATCATGCTGAAGAGCATCAAATCAAACAACCTATTCAAAGAATGTGGGAAGAAGACCTGAATAGACATTTCTTCAAAAAGGACTACAGTTGGCCAATAGGCACATGAAAAGATGTTCAACATCACTAGTTATTAGAGAAATGCAAATTAAAACTACAATGAGATATCACCTCACACTGGTCAGAATGGCTATCATCAAAAAAAATCCACAAACAAACCCTGGAGAGTGTGGAGAGAAGGGAACCCTCCTACACTGTTGGTGGGAATGTAAATTGGTAGAGCCACTATGAACACTGTGGAGATTCCTTAAAAAACTAAAAACAGAGCTACCATATGACCCTGCAATCCCACTCCTGGGCATGTATCCAGAGGGAAACATGATCCGAAAGGATACACGCGCCCCAATGCTCACTGCAGCACTGTTTACAATAGCCAAGCCATGGAAGATACCATCAGCAGAGAAATGGATAAAGATGTGGGACATATAAACAACTGAATTTTACTTGGCCATTAAATAGAGTGAAATAATGCCATTTGCAGCAACATGGATGGACCTAGAGTGTGTCATACTGAGTAAAGTCAGACAAAGAGGGAGAAATATTGAACGACCTCCCTTATATGTGAAATCTAAAGAGAAATGACAGCAGTGAACTTAGAACACAGTAAGAGGCTCACAGACTTAGAAAACAAACTTATGATTGCCAAGGGGAAGGGATAGTTAGAGACTTTGGGAAGGTCATGTACACACTGCTTTATTTTAGACAACCAACAAGCACCTATTGTATAGTACATGGGACTCTGCTCCATGTTATGTGCCAGCCTGGATAGGAGAGGGGTTTGAGAATGGATACATATGTATGTATGGCTGAGTCCCTTCGCTGTTCACCCGAAAGGTTAAAGTTTGGAAAAAAGAAAAAGGAAAAAAGAATGGCGGATACTTTGGGAGAACATGGATGGAGTTTAGTTATCACCAAGATCTTAGCTTTCATGTGATAAGTTCTTAACAACAGTACTGTAGTTAAATAAATGTGTTCTGTGCATAGGGCAATGAAAAGAGTGTATCATGAAACAAGGGTATGATTAATCTAATTCTGTGCACCTGACATGCATTAGAGGCAAGCAAGAAATTACACCTACTTCCCCCAGGTAGCCTCACTGGTTTGGGGGTCGTGGGGGAAAGATTCTTCCTTTCCAGGCCTCTCTGGGGCTTTTCTCAAGGGACTGTCTCTAGGTTCTTCTCCTGGAGAGGTGAGCTGGTGGTACAGAGGTGGGGAAGCAGGGATGGGAGTAATCCAGGTTTTAGCTACGGTCCCGGAATTGGTAGAGTAGGAACCTGGGTCAGCTTCCGTTGCCCCCATTCTCTAGGTTAGGAACTGCAGGGTGTATGGTCTGCCACTCACTTCCTGTTTTGCTTCACTGAAGACCTCAGGATGGGGTGAGAAGGAGCTTCAGAGGTGGTCCTGAGAGACTGGGACTTTGGCCACAAGGTAGAGAGTTGTAGCGTTCTGGATACTGGGGAGCTGGGTCCAGTGGAGGCCAAAACCACCATCTTCAAAATTCAGTTTGGAATTCCAGGACTGCTGACTCACATTTTACATTCTTTTCAGCCTGTGCCATCTTTGGTACCCCCTCCCCTCAACCTTGTCTTACCTGCCCTTCGCTTTTTCCATCCCAGCTGTATTTCCTAATCTTGTTCTCTCACCTCTACTTTTACCAAGCCCCAAAATGAGGCCCTACTTTGTGAAAAAAGGGATGTGAGGGAGACCCTGGGAGGGCAGCTTCAAACTTTTCACCTTAGGGGAAGGAGCTGGAGGTCAGAATGAACTGGGCCTGAGTCTTACCTTTAGGAAAGGGGTCAAAGGCAGGCTAGACGGGGCAAAAGGTACAAAAGGGGCTGGAAATTGTACTGGACTAAACTAGCAGTCCTGAGATCAGGGCTGGAGATCAGGCTGGATGGGACTGGGTTAGGAAACATGGGGAAGGAGCTGGGTTCAGGCTGAGCTGGAGTCTGGGGGTGAGGGCCTGGGCTTCCACAGTAGGGCCAGGCTGGGATACCCAGCTGGGCTGAAACAAATTTTCCAGCATCATGCTGGGCCTGGAACTAGGCCCTCAACTGCACCTGAGAACAGAGGACATGATGGCTTTGAAGGGCTTCTTACTTCCCCACTCCCTAGCAACGCCTCCTGAACAAGGGCCTTCCCCAGAGGGGCCGCTAGGGCAAACAGGGAGGAGCCAGACCTGGGGCTCCAGAGAAAGTCGCTGGTCACTGTTTCCTGAGTTCAAAAAGTGGGTTCTCCTGTCTTTCTGGCCCACTCCCTTCCCCCAAGCAGGGCAGAGTCTAGGCCTAGCCATTTACTTCTCCCCATGACCCCCACCTCCCTTTTAGAAACACACACATACAGAATGGGAAACTGCACATGCTGAAACCCAGTCACAGGCCCACCCTGGCATGCCCATAACCCAACATGATCATACTGCCAAGCCATGCATTCAACAGTACATCCTCATTTATGCACTTGAAGCTGCCAATCACACCTAATGGTCGTGCCCTCTCTGCCTTGTTCAGCACCACATCCCTAGCACCTGGAGTTGAGGCTGGCGCCCAGAGAGGGCTCAATGCGTATTAGCTGAATCAATGAATCCACTAAGACATACATCATAAACAAACACATATCCAAGCCCACACACCTATTCATAGACTCCCTTACATACACACACCCAAGCCCTCTTTCAGAAGTTCATACATACGCTAGCT
>SJXQ01010521.1:304677-319229 GCA_006408695.1 Aepyceros melampus | reverse complement strand
TTGAGGGATCTGCAGGGAGGGTTCGGGAGGGAGGGGCCGGGAGGCCGCGCGCCCCACTCACCAGGACAGGCACAGCCCACTGACATCTTCACATCGCCCGCCGCTGGGGGCCCAGCCGAGTCACGGTGCCCGCCCCGCGCGGGGACAGGCCGGGCATGAGCCGCCGCCGCCGCCCGCGGCCCCCGCTGCCCTCGCCGCCGGCCCGGCCCGGCCTCGGCCCGGTGCGGGCGGCCCCTGGCTGCAGCAAGGAGCCTGTCAGGCGCGGAGCAGACAGGAAGGAAGCCAGGCAGGAAGGCGAGCTGCTTCTGCGTGTGTGCGCACGGGTGTGCGTCCCCGGAGTGTGTGTCCGTGTGTGCGCGTGTGCGTGTGCGTGTCTGTGCGCTCCCGCCGCCCGCCCTGCCGCCAACGCCGCCGCCGCTCGCCCCCTCTCGCTCTCGCGCTCCTTCTCGCTCTCGCTCTCGCTCTCGCTCTCCCTCTCGTAGGCGCCCGCTCTCCAGTCCTAACCGGGCTGGGCCGGGCTTTATTAATATGCTAATTGCCTGCTAGTGGGAGGGGAGAGCCGTGTCAAAGTGACCCGGGCGAGGGCGCAGCGAGCTGCGACGTGCGTGCGCCGCGCGGCGGGCTGGCGGCGAGGGGCCGGTGGCGCACCGGGCTCGCCGTGCATGTGACGCAGCTTTTAAAAAAGGAGACCGAGGCAGAGACCACGGAGAGGGCAGGCGAGGGGGAGGGAGAGGAGGCGAAGCCTCACGCAGGGTGTTCGTCCTCCGGGCGCCGCCGAGTTGGGAGCGTAGAGGAGCTGGAGCGGGAGCCAGGACTGGGAGAGGCGGAGCCAGGGTGGGCTGTGAGGTGTAGCTCTCTCCACCCCCGGCCGAGCTCAGGGAGGGAAACCGGACTGCCAATCCCCCAGTCCAGGCTCTCGGCTGAAACCCCAATTTTAATCTGGGCAGCCCTGGTTATGTGCCCTCATCACAACGTGGGTGGGGAAAGCAGTATTATCTTAATTCGAGTAGCAACCCCTGAATTATCCCCCCCTCCACGTAAATTAACTACCCCTACCTTGCCTGCTAAACCAGTTGGGACTGGAGCTAAAGGGTTAATTAGGTGAGGTCCCGGCCCCCTCCCTCGCCTAATTGCCTGGGATCTGTGTTTTGCTGGGAAGAGGGGGGCAGCGGAATGACCGCCAGGTTGGAATGGGGAGGGGGAGTCCGCAGGCCGTCCTCTACCCTTGCAGAGTCTGACTCATCAGTCAAGATGCTCTCCTCCCTTCCCCCCTTTCTCCATCCAGTCTCAGCTTCCCTCCCGCCCCAACTTCTCCTGGAAGCCGCTTTCCTTTTGAGGGCCTCGGAGACTGGGGAGGACAGGAAGCAGACCCCTCCATTGCCCCCTGACCGCAGGAGCTGGGGTCTCTGTTGGAGGGAGTGGGGTGATGTGGATGGTCATCGTGAGGAACACTCCTTCCCCAGGGAGGAGCCTCCCAACCTTCAGGCACTCCTCAAGGATTCCCCAACACAGCCTGGAGTGGGGGTGGGGGGCCTCCATCTCCACCCCTTCCCTAAAGCCCAGCCTTAGCTGCCTCATAAACAGGAAATACCTATTAGCTGGGAGGAGGGAGGGGAGGGGAGCCGTCTGGAAGAGATGGCCCCCTCCCTTCTGGGAGGGGGTCCCCAGCTGCTAGCTTCTTTTTCCTTAAGCTTCATAGTGGGTTCCAGCAGTAGATGCTGGGGACCTGGGCGGTGTCCCCTTCCTAGGCTTCTGGCTCGGACTGGGCGGTGGGTCCTCCTTCCTTTTGTTAGGTGGAGATTGATAGTGAAGGTTCCTTCACCCCTGCCCAGAGTCTGCACAGCTGGTTTGATTGGCTGGGGGAGGGTTACAGATGTGGAGGCTTAAGTGTTTATGAGACCCCTTAGCTGTTGCAGAGGGAGCAGGAAGTGAAGCTAAGGGCTGATGCAGAGTCTTAAGGATGAAAAGAGAACCAGCCAGGAGATGGGTATCCCCTGCCCTGTGCTTAGGAGAGGGTGGGGGAAGGGAGCTGTTAATGCAGCCTTCACTAACTCCAGCATTCCATCCACATTGGATTCCCCCACCCCTAGCTTTCCCTATCTCCACCCTCTGGAGGGCAAAGTGTGTGTATGGTGGGGGGGTGCAGATAGAAGCCTGCAAAGGGATGTGACAAGCTATCCACACTTACACAATTATTTCCTTGGCAGCATCCCTTGCCTGTGTCCACCTCCTCCCCACATTCCCCAGGGCAGAGGTCAGCACTATAGGGAGTAAAGGGAACCTAAAGCAATATAACCTTAGCCTGGAATTTTGGATACTTTACTTGGAATTCCAGCTTTACCCCTCACTAGAAAATTACTTGGTTTCCATGGCTTGGTGAAAATCAAATGAGACAGTGTATGCCCAGTCATCTAGCCCAATACCAGTCATGTAGTCATTACTCGATATACATTAGCTCCTTTCTGCTTTATTTGAGGTTATCTGTTATTTGAAAAGTTTCGGAAGTGGGCTGGATTGTGTTGACCCCTTAGTGTGTTAGTCACTCAGTCGTGTCCAACTCTTTGCAACCCAATGGACTATAGCATACCAGGCTCCTCTGTCCATGGGATTTTCCTGGCAAGAATACTGGAGTGGGTAGCCATTCCCTTCTCCAAGGGATCTTCCTGGCTGAGGGATTGAACCGAGGTCTCCCGCTTTGCAGATTCTTTATCCTCTGAGCCACCAGGGATGGATGCACACAATCCTGTAACCACTCACCCCTAAGGCCACTCATTCCAAACAACTAGCTTGGTCAGATTCCATGGTTATCACCAATCACCTGAGTGGACAAAGGGGCTTATAACCCGCCCTACAGGGGACTTTGCCTCCTCTGAGCCTAAAGTTCCCTTCTAGACTACACAGGTGGAAGGCAGAGAAGAAACAGCATTTGTTGAACTTACACAATGTGCCAGGTACTGTGCTAGGTGTTTCACACCTGAAATCTCATTTACCTTTCATGATGACCTTTGGAAGAAAGTTGTGTTCCGTTAAACAAGCAAGAAAACAGATTCAGAAAGGTTAATAAATCAAACTTTCTGTAAAACATTCTTCTCCCTCTTCTTTGCCTGCTAACTAGTTAACGTCTCCTTCGAACCTCGGTTATACTTTCACCTCCTGTGGGAAGGTACTACTCTCACTCCCATTCCAGCTGATCTATTCATCCTGTTTCTTTTAAGAAAATATCTCAATACTGTTGAATGGATGTTTAAGTAGTTTCATCTCCTTGAGGAACCATGCTGAGGGAGGTTAAGTAACTTGCCTCAGGTCACACACCTAACAAGTACTTGACCCAGCGCTCTTTTCTGCTTTACTTCTAGTTTGGACCAGACCTGGGGAAGAAGAGGGGAAACATCATTGGAGCATCTCTGGAAATTGTGTTGCAAAGATGAGAGGAGAACCCACAGATGCCTGGCAGATAGCCCTGGTAGGAAGGCAGTGAGTCTATGTGGAAGGTTCTTAATGACAAGGTCCTTGAGGGTGGCAGGCTTAGCTGATTTGGATGGACAGATTTGAGCACCCAGTATTTTTCTTTTTTGAGGTGAAATCACATGACATAAATTAACCATTTTAAAGTGAATTATTCAGGGACTTCCCTGGTAGTCCCCTGGTTAAGACTCTGTGCTTCCACTGCAGGGGGCACAAGTTCCATCTTTGGTTCAGGAACTGAGATTCCACATGTGGCATGGCAAAAAAAAAAATAAATAATTCAGTGGCATGCCAGTATTTTTATTTTTTCATCTTTATATTTTAAAAATTCTATTTATTTATTGGTTGTGCTGGGCATTTGTTGCTGTGAGGGCTTTTCTTTAGATGTAGCGAGTGGGGCTACTCTCTAGTTGAGGTGCAGTCTTATTGTGGTAACTTCTCTTGTTGCAGAGCAGGAGCTCTAGGACACAAAACAGGTAGCTGTGACTTCTGGGCTCTAGAGCACAGGCTCACTAGTTGTGGCACATGGCTTAGTTGCTGTGGGGCATGTGGGATCCTCCTGGATCAAGGATCAAACCCTTGTTTCCTGCACTGGCAGGGGAATTCTTTACCATTGTGCCACCGGGAATCCCACCAGCATTTTTTAATACCAGTCATTAGTGCAAGATGGACTCTCGACATGGGGATGAAGCAAAGTGGGAGGTGCTCAGAAGAGGTGAGGTGGTAAGAAATGAAGGGATGAGTCCCACAGACAGGCAAACAGCAGAAGCAGTGGGCTAGATTGGTCTTAGGACAGGTGAGTTCCTGGCTTCTTGTAGTTCCTAGAACCTGTCCCATCCAACTCCTTTTCCTGACCTTATCTTAGCCTTGTCTGTTTTCTCCCACATTTCTTTTACCCCTGAAACTCCCTCAAATACTCATTCGCATTGCTCTTTTTTTGGGTTGTGCTGGGTCGTCGTTGCTGTGCGGGCTTTTTTCTCATTGCTGTGAGCCGGGTCTACTCTCTAGTTGCAATATGTGGACTTCTCACTGGGTTGACTTCTCTTGTTGTAGAGCATGGGCCTTAGGGTGCCCAGGCTTCAGTAGTTGTGGTTCCCAGGCTGTAGAGCACAGGCTTGATAGTTGTGGCGCATGGGCTTAGTTGCTCTGCAGCATGTGAAATCTTCCCAGAACAGGGATTGAACCCGTGTGTCTCCTGCATTGACAGGCAGATTCTTTACCACTGAGACACCAGGGAAGCTCCAACATTCCTCTTTCTTTCAAGGGTGAATCTGCTTTTTCCATCAAGACGGTAATCATATATCTTATTGATGTCTCTGTCCCCAGCACCTAACAAGGTGCCTATAGCCTGATATGTGTCATATAATATTTATCAAATGATTATAAGAATTCTGATAGGATTTGTCTTTCCCAGCTCCAACACATGACTCCTTCCTTTCTTGTCCATTTACCATCACCGTGACCATTTACCACTACCATCTCTTTCTCTGCTAAAGCAGTTACTTAAGTATATGAAACTTAGGAAATCTGTTAAATATGTAGACGGCCCCGTCCTCCTTATCAGGAAACCTTACCTCTGGAGGAAAGGGATCTATGAATCTGAATTTTAAAAAGGTGCCTCAGGTGGTTCTTATGCATGCCAATATTGGGAATACTTCCTTCAGAAAGGGTCCCTACCCCTTCAGAGCATTCTCACCAAAAGGGCTGAAACCTATTTATTCATCTCTCCTTCCATAAGCAACTGCTTAGTACAGTGGAGGACAGGCTGTTAGGAACAGAGGAACCAAAGAAAATATAATGTACAACTACTCACTGTGCCCCTGGGCATATTGTTTAACCCTCTCTTAGCTTCAACTTCTTCCTCAGCAGAATGGGGACAATAATATCCCTTCTTTAAAAAAAAATTCTCCTAGGGATATTGCAAGGAGACAGCAAGCTGAGGACTGTAAACCATTCCTCACAGGTGGGTTATTTGGGTCTAAAAATAAAGCACTAAAAGAGATATCGCCTGAAAGTTTGCATCTCCCTGGAAGAGTAACTATAAACCAGGCATATTAATTATCTACTACTATGCAACAAGATACCCTGAACTTTAGCATCTTAGAATAATGAAATTTGTTGTCTACAACTTCAGTATTCTTGGGCTTCCCTTGTGGCTCAACTGATAAAGAATCCACCTGCAATGTGGGAGACCTGGATTCAATCCCTGGGTTGGGAGGATCCTCTGGAGAAGGAAATGGCTACCCACTCTCTAGTATTCCTGCCTGGAGAATTCCATGGACAGAGGAGCCTGGTGGGCTACGGTCCATGGGTTTGCAAAGAGTTGGGCACGACTGACCCTTCTACTGGAAGTAATATATCATCACTTCTTCCTTATTTTATTGGTCACACAGACCAATTCTGGTACGGTTATGGGAGAGAACCATATAAAAGTATGAATAAGGATTTCACTCTCTGGTTCAGTGGCTAAGACTCAGTGCTCCCAGTGCAGAAGGCTTGGGTTCAATCCCCAGTTAGGGATCTAGATCCCTCATGCAGCAATTTAAAAAAAATCCAAAAAAATCCAGCATGCCACAAGATCCAGTGCAGCCAAATAAACTTTTTTGAAAAAGTGTTAATGACAGGATACAAGATTCTTGGAAGCCATCCTGGGGGTTTTCAATGAGACAGGTCTGGTGCTCAGTGTTATAGGTCTGGAGGTTCAATTTAGGAAGTAAATCAGAATTCATCAGGTTCAGGAGACTGACTCACACCAATTAAATACACATGAAGCATTATCTTGGTATTACTCTGTCTCTTTTCTAGAACTCCTTAGTTAAACTAGTTTTCCTTTTGAACACAAAAAAATGTGTTCTCACTTGAGAGCCCATGCACTGACTTCTCTTATCACGGAATGCTCTTTGAATGGCTAGGCCTTTTTTGTGGTTCATGTCTTAACTTCAAATATGTTCTCTTCCTTACCATGTAAAAAAAAAAAATACCCCCTCTTATTTTTTACTCTCCATCCCATTTATTTAATTCTCTCTCTCTCTGGCTGCATGCTTGACCTACAGGATCTTAGTTCACAATCAGGGATCGAACCTGTGCCCCCCTCATGGGGAGCATGGAGTCTAAATCACGGGCCCACCAGGGACGTCCCAACCCATTGACTTTCTGACAGAACTTACGGCGCTCTGAAATTACTTTGACTCTTCATTTACTTGGAGATTGTCTCCTCGCTAGAATGTGAGCTTTGTTAGGGAGGCTGCTTTTCGTGTGTGTTGGTCTGTTTTGTCATTCCTGTACCTCCAGTGCCTAAAACAGTGCCTGGCACATAGTAGGTATTCAATAAAACCAGAATGCTGACTCGTTAATTCACATTGAGAAATAGATGTCATGTGAACAGGGCATTTTGTCTCACTTGATCAACACACTTTATCCCCATAGAAAATGATACAGGAAGTCAATTATTATACTCAGACAAGTCTTTATTGAACATGGAGTCAGGCAGAGATGGAACTGGGCACCCAGTGTTTGGTGGCCAGTGTTTCTGAGGTCTTCCTTCCTGGCTCTTAGGCCAGGAGACTAGTAGCCTGCCAAGGAGACTAGTAGCCCACAATACCCTTGTCTAGGTGGTACTGGAGAGATACATTATCTCTTTTAGTATATTCCATGTATACACCCTATGTAGGTAAATATTGTTTTATCAGTGCTAAATAAAGCAAAAAGGGCACAACTTTCTGCTTTTTAAAAAAACATTAATCTTCCCAAGCCTAATCATCATAATATTGACCATAATTAGTGCCCAAATCACCACCATTTACAGAGCATCTATTAAAGGATGTTTCTTCCAAAGAGGAAGAATTCTGCACCCTGTATTGGTTCTTACTAATTTCTTACTGGCAAATTATTTCCAGGTTTATTGGAAATAAATTTTATTGTTGCCAGGACAGATTCCCTTCACCCAAAAGAGTAATAAGAAACTAACTGAAAGGAAGTTGCATGAGTCTTTCCAGGCTTCCATAACAGGACACCACAGACTAAGTGGCTTAAAGAATAGAAATTTATTTTCTCACAACTCTAGAAGTTGGAAGTTCAAGATCAGTCACCTGGCAAGGCTAGTTTCTAGTGAGACCTCTTTCCCTGGCTTTCAGGTGTCTCTTTCTCTTCTGATAGTGGACCTAGTGGATTAGACCCCCCCACCTTTATGACATCATTTACCCTTAATTACCTTCTTAAAGGCTCTGTCTCCAAATATATTGGGTGTGAAGCCCTTCAACATAAATTTTGCCCATGGTGGTGGAGGGAACAATGCATATAATTCAGTTCATAATGAGAGATCTTCTCCTCTCATGACTTTTTTTGTGGGATTGTATGTTATTTTTTAGTTTTAAAATATTTTGGCTGAACCATGTGGATGTGGGATCTTAGTTTCCCAGTCAACCAGGGATAGAACCGGTGTCCCTAGCAGTGGAAGCGTGGAGTCCCAACCACGGGACTGCCAGAGAACTACCGGAGAGTGTGTATTAATACAACCTTCCTAAAGGGCAATTTGACAATGTCCAAACAATACCCGGTTGTAGATGTGACTGGTGATAGAAGCAAGGTCTGATGCTGTAAAGAGCAATATTGCATAGGAACCTGGAATGTTAGGTCCATGAATCAGGGCAAATTGGAAGTGGTCAAACAGGAGATGGCAAGAGTGAATGTCAACATTCTAGGAATCAACGAATAAAATGGACTGGAATGGGTGAATTTAACTCAGATGACCATTATATCTACTACTGTGGGCAGGAATCCCTTAGAAGAAATGGAGTATCCGTCATGGTCAACAAAAGAGTCCAAAATGTAGTACTTGGATGCAATCTCAAAAACGACAGAATGAACTCTGTTTGTTTCCAAGGCAAACCATTCAATATCACGGTAATCCAAGCCTATGCCCCAACCAGTAATGCTGAAGAAGCTGAAGTTGAACTATTCTATGAAGACCTACAAAACCTTTTAGAACGAACACCCAAAAACGATGTCCTTTTCATTATAAGTGACTGGAATGCAAAAGTAGGAAGTCAAGAAACACAGATCTCTTCAAGAAAATTACAGATACCAAGGGACCATTTCATGCAAAGATGGGCTCGATAAAGGATCGAAATGGTATGGATCTAACAGAAGCAGAAGATATTAAGAAGAGGTGGCAAGAATACACAGAACTGTACAAAAAAGATCTCCACAATCCAGATAATCACGATGGTGTGATCACTCACCTAGAGCCAGACATCCTGGAATGCGAAATCAGGTGGGCCTTAGCAAGCATCACTATGAACAAAGCTAGTGGATGTGATGGAATTCCAGTGAAGCTATTTCAAATCCTGAAAGACGATGCTGTGAAAGTGCTGCACTCAATATGCCAGCAAATTTGGCAAACTCAGCAGTGGCCACAGGAATGGAAAAAGTGTTTTCATTCCAATCCCAAAGAAAGACAATGGCAAAGAATGCTCAAACTACCGCACAATTGCACTCATCTCACATGCTAGTAAAGTAATGCTCAAAATTCTCCAAGCCAGGCTTCAGCAATATGTGAACCGTGAACTTCCTGATGTTCAAGCTGGTTTTAGAAGAGGTAGAGGAACCAGAGATCCAACTGCCAACATCCGCTGGATCATGGAAAAAGCAAGAGAGTTCCAGAAAAACATCTATTTCTGCTTTATTGACTATGCCAAAGCCTTTGACTGTGTGGATCACAGTAAACTGTGGAAAATTCTACAAAGAATGCTCAAACTACCGCACAATTGCACTCATCTCACATGCTAGTAAAGTAATGCTCAAAATTCTCCAAGCCAGGCTTCAGCAATATGTGAACCGTGAACTTCCTGATGTTCAAGCTGGTTTTAGAAGAGGTAGAGGAACCAGAGATCCAACTGCCAACATCCGCTGGATCATGGAAAAAGCAAGACAGTTCCAGAAAAACATCTGCTGCTGCTGCTAAGTCACTTCAGTCGTGTCCGACTCTGTTCGACCCCGTAGACGGCAGCCTACCAGGCTCTGCTGTCCCTGGGATTCTCCAGGCAAGAACACTGGAGTGGGTTGCCATTTCCTTCTCCAAGAAAAACATCTATTTCTGCTTTATTGACTATGCCAAAGCCTTTGACTGTGTGGATCACAATCAACTGTGGAAAATTCTGAAAGAGATGGGAATACCAGACCACCTGACCTGCCTCTTGAGAAACCTATATGCAGGTCAGGAGGCAACAGTTAGAACTGGACATGGAACAACAGACTGGTTCCAAATAGGAAAAGGAGAACGTCAAGGCTGTATACTGTCACCCTGCTTATTTAACTTCTATGCAGAGTACAGCATGAGAAATGCTGGGCTGGAAGAAGCAGAAACTGGAATCAAGATTGCCGGGGGAAATATCAGTCATCCAGGCAAGAACACTGGAGTGGGTTGCCATTTCCTTCTCCAAGAAAAACATCTATTTCTGCTTTATTGACTATGCCAAAGCCTTTGACTGTGTGGATCACAATCAACTGTGGAAAATTCTGAAAGAGATGGGAATACCAGACCACCTGACCTGCCTCTTGAGAAACCTATATGCAGGTCAGGAGGCAACAGTTAGAACTGGACATGGAACAACAGACTGGTTCCAAATAGGAAAAGGAGAACGTCAAGGCTGTATACTGTCACCCTGCTTATTTAACTTCTATGCAGAGTACAGCATGAGAAATGCTGGGCTGGAAGAAGCAGAAACTGGAATCAAGATTGCCGGGGGAAATATCAGTCACCTCAGATATGCAGATGACACCACCCTTATGACAGAAAGTGAAGAGGAACTAAAAAGCCTCTTGATGAAAGTGAAAGAGGAGAGTGAAAAAGTTGGCTTAAAGTGCAACATTCAGAAAATGAAGATCATGGCATCTGGTCCCATCATTTCATGGAAAATAGATGGGGAAACAGTGTCAGACTTTATTTTTCTAGGCTCCAAAATCACTGCAGATGGTGATTGCAGCCATGAAATTAAAAGATGCTTACTCCTTGGAAGGAAAGTTATGACCAACCCCACTCCATACTCTTGCCTGGAAAATCCCATGGACGGAGGAGCCTGGTAGGCTGCAGTCCATGGGGTCGAAGAGTCGGACACGACTGAGCGACTTCACTTTCACTTTTCACTTTCGTGCATTGGAGAGGGAGATGGCAACCCACTCCAGTATTCTTGCCTGGAGAGTCCTAGGGATGGGGGAGCCTGGTGGGCTGCCGTCTATGGGGTCGCACAGAGTCGGACACAACTGAAGTGACTTAGCAGCAGCAGACAGCATCTTCAAAAGCAGAGACATTACTTTGCCAACAAAGGTCCGTCTAGTCAAGGCTATCTTTTTTCCAGTGGTCGTGTATGGATGTGAGAGTTGAACTGTGAAGAAAGCTGGGTGTTGAAGAATTGATGCTTTGGACTGTGGTGGTGGAGAAGGCTCTTGAGAGTTCCCTGGACTGCCAGGAGATCCAACCAGTCCATCCTAAAGGAGATCAGTCCTGGGTGTTCATTGGAAGGACTGATGCTGAAGCTTAAACTCCAATACTTTGGCCACCTCATGCGAAGAGTTGACTCATTGGAAAAGNAAGAATTGATGCTTTTGGACTGTGGTGGTGGAGAAGGCTCTTGAGAGTTCCCTGGACTGCCAGGAGATCCAACCAGTCCATCCTAAAGGAGATCAGTCCTGGGTGTTCATTGGAAGGACTGATGCTGAAGCTTAAACTCCAATACTTTGGCCACCTCATGCGAAGAGTTGACTCATTGGAAAAGACCCTGAGCTGGGAGGGGTTGGGGGGCGGGAGGAGAAGGGGATGACAGAGGATGAGATGTCTGGATGGCATCACTGACTCGATGGACGTGAGTTTGGGTGGACTCCGGGAGTTGGTGGTGGACAGGGAGGCCTGGAGTGCTGCAATTCATGGGGTCGTAAAGAGTTGGACATGACTGAGCGACTGAACTGAAGTGAACTGACATTTCAAATGTATATACATATATATATGGGCTTCCCTGGTGGCTCAGAGGTTAAAGTGTCTGCCTCCAATGCGGGAGACCCGGGTTGGATCCCTGGGTCGGGAAGATCCCTTGGAGAAGGAAATGGCAATCCACTCTAGTATTCTTGTCTGGAGAATCCCATGGACAGAGAAGCCTAGTACATTACAGTCCACGGGGTCGCAAAGAGTCGGACATGACTGAGCGACTTCACCTTCACCTTCATACATATATATGGGGCTTCCCTGGTGGCTCAGACGGTAAAGAATCTGCCTGCAGTGCAGGAGACCTGGATTCCATCCCTGGGTCAGGAAGATCCCCTGTAGAAGGGAATGGCTACCCACTCCAGTTTTCTTGCCTGAAGAATTCCATGGACAGAGGAGCCTGGCAGGCTATAGTCTATGGGATCACAAAGAGTCAGACACCACTGAGCGACTAACACTTTTACACACATATATAGCCTTTAACTTAGCAAACTTCTTTCAAGGAAACTATTTCATAGAAAGTGTGCAAAAAACAAAAAAGATGGGGGTAGAATTCCCCAGCATTCCAGTGGTTAGGACTTACAGCTTTTACTGCTAGGCTGGGTTCCATCCCTGGTCAGGGAACTAAGATACCATGGCAGAAAAGAAGGAAAGATATATGTATAAGAATATTCACTTAACTTAATTTGTAATAGTGAAAAAACTAGGAATCACAAATAAAATTTAAATAATGGTAATTATATTAAATTATCTATTCATTTGCAGGTGGATTCTTTACCAGCTGAGCCACAAAGGAAGCCCATATATTCATTTAAATAATGATATATCCATTTAATGGAACTGGTACTCAGATCTCAGTAAATATTGGTTAATGAATTGATTAAAAATTGGAAAAAATATACAACTGATTTTTAAAAATAATTTATTCCTCCGTTTCCCATGTTTAGAAGTCCTTATGATCCCTCAGTTCCTTCTGGAACAAACTATGGACTATTATCCCTAACACTTATTTTTAGGGAAAACCCTTAGAGGAGTTTCCTGGTGGTCAGGTGGTTCCAGTGATTAGGACTCTATAAAGTTCTCACTGTGGGAGGGCCCAGGTTCAGTCCCTGGTTGGAGAACTAAAATCCCCCAAGGCAATCAGCATGGCCAAAACAAAACCAAACCAGAACAAACCCCTTTTATTTAGAGAGGCTGAAATGATTATATGCTAATTAGAACAGCTAGGTTGTATAAAAAATAACTTGAAAATTCCTTTTTGGTGTTCTCCAAGAGTTAGATTTCATTATACAGGCTTTGTTTTTTATTCAGGCCTGGAAAAAAATATAGAACTGATTTTTAACAAATAATTTATTCCTTCCTTTCCCATGTTTAGAAGTCCTTATGATCCCTCAGTTCCTTCTGGAACAAACTTTTCTCTTCTCCAGCCAGGCCCAGTGGGTTCACCTTTACAAACTCTGGGACTAGGACGGAAAGTAATGCTTGAATGTTTCTTCACCACGACCTATACATTTTTATATTCACAGAAAGTGTGGCTGAATATATCCCAAAGGTGACAAGGTTTAAATCTGGGGATTGGAATTTGTAGGCCAAGTATCTTACTTAAACAGTTTTGTACTCTGAAATGAATTTTAAACTTCTGTAATACATAACTTAAAAAAAATAGGAAAACAATATGAAGGAGATTCTAAATGCCAAAGAATAAATAATAGAGATATGGACTGTAGAAATTCAGGGAGGGCTCGAGTTTGGCTGGGATGACCAAAAAGGCTTTCCAGGATAAAACAGAGCATCAAAGATGCTTTGAGGCTCAAGTTTTCCACAGAGAAAAACAAAAGCAGGAGAATGCTTGTTGTCTTTGGAGGACAACAAGATAATCTGCAATAGCAGGGATTAAATTTGGCAATAAGGCGCGAGCGTGGGTCTCTGAGTAGCTCAGAGCCGACGATAATGTGGTGTTTTAAGATGAAATTTGTGCCTGGCATGCTGCAGTCCACGGGGTCACGAAGAGTCTGACAAGATTGGGCAACTGAACAAAATTAAACTTAAATTACCGTGCCGCAGTGTAGCAGGTGAGATTTAGCTCTTGGAGTGCGGGTGCCCACGAGGGGGTGCTATTTCAAATCACAGGCCCACTGGGACTAAGGCAAAAGGAACGAGCAGCAGGTAAAACGTCAAAGAAGGCACTTCGACAGTTGGGCAGATTAAAACAATAAAAAGATGAGCAAAAGGTAAATATCTCCTTCGCGCTCCTAAACTAGGTCCTCAAGCGCAACACAAAATCATGCATTACCGAATGCCTGTACCACGTGCCTCTGAGGCTCTCCTGAATGCGACTACTACTCCCAGGCTCCCTCGCGAGGCCAGTGCCGTCTTCCCGGGTGCAAATCGATATCACCGCTCAGTCTTCTGGGATCCGTAGTCTTGCATGGTCTCTCGGGAGTTGTAGTTCCCTTCCCACAATCTGCAGGGTGAGGCGGCGCCGGCGATTAGAGCTGCGCTGGGTGTTCAGGGGCCAAGATGGCGGCGCGCCGGGGACGGAGAGACGGAATCGCGCCGCCTGCGAGTGGGGGCCCCGGCCCCGACCCTGGCGGTGGAGTGCGCAGCAGCGGTTGGGGGAGTCGGAGCCAAGCACCATATGGCACCGTGGGCACTGTGAGTGGCGGGGAGCAGGTGAGAGACTAGCGGGCGGCCCGCGGCTGGTTGCAAAGCGGCGTGTGCGGGCGGTGACACGTGGACGCCGCAGGAAAGGGAAGAAGCGTTCGGGAGTCGATGCCGGGTGGCTGCGCGAGACGGGTTGGACCGAGCGGGTCTGGGTCGTTTGCTGGGGGATATGCTGGCACAAACAGGGTCCTTATGGCCATTGCTTCGGAACGCTGGAGGGGCAGAGCCGGGTGTCGGAAACCTGGCGCATGTGTGTGGGGGTGATCAGGCATTCAGACTTGAGTAATAGAGTAAGACCTTCCTCTAAGGATGCTGAGTCGGGGGTGCTTCTAGCCTCGCGCCGCAGTGCCTTTTCGGAGCCACGTGGGGTGGGGGGAGTGATTTTCCCGGGAGAACTTGTCTGCTTCCCCTCCCCCTCTAGGCGGCCCCGGCACCCACGTGGGTTGGG
>SJXQ01010521.1:269111-304494 GCA_006408695.1 Aepyceros melampus | reverse complement strand
TGGGCCGGGGGCGGGGGGGCCGCGGGTCCACGTGGGGGCGGGGAGGGGATGTCCACGTGGCTCCCGCTCCAGGCTACCCGGCACCTGGTTTCGGCGCTGGAGCCGCACTGCCGGGAACTGGGTGTGTCTCAGCCGGTCCCGCCATCTCCGATCGGCGCTGGGGGCCTCTGACTGGGAAGGAAGGTTGGGGCTGCTGGAATCAACTTTGCTCAGAATCTTGAAGGAGTTTTTTCCTTCTGCTTTGGCCTGCTTCGCCTCTACGACGGATGGTGAAGGACTTTCCAGATGTGCGTGTAGTCCTGCTGATGGCGGAGTGTGTTGGGAAGGGTAGAGGGCTGAGGTTGAAGGGCTGTGAAGTGAGCTAGTGGCGGCTTCTGTCCGACCGGCTTGGGGTGGCTTATGAGTCACAGGCGCTGGCGTTTTGTTTGCTTGTAGTCCTGCCTCCTAATTCAAGGGGTATGGGAGGTATCAGCATTTACATGGGGCAGGCTTAGGTAAAGAAAGGGAATCCTCTCTTACTCGTTTTTCCTCCAACATCTCTGGAGAAGGCAGCTAAGGCCTGTTCCTGTGAATTGATATATAAATTGGGATGGTTTGTGTTTAAGCTTTTCTGGAATTTTTTCTGAGGATAACAAAAGTTGGAGGCGATTTGAGAACTATTCAACACTAGTTGAACGTTTATTGAGTTGGGGGGGGAATTCTGTCATAATCTTTTTTTCTTGGTCTTCAGTTCTTCTTTCTTTAAAGTGTTACCGTCCTACTCCTCAACAGGGCTTCTTAAAAGTTCCCACCCAGAGTGGAGGTGGGCAAGACTTAGTTTGGACTGTTATCTGTCTTAAGCAATTAAGCTGAGTCCTTGAAATCCCTTTTTTTTTTTTTTTTTTCCGGTTTCTAGGTGGGAGTTGGGCTGCAGGCTGTCGGGTAATATCAGTTCTAGCAGAACAATTCAGGCCTTGGAGGGGGAAGATGGCTTCTGGGGCTCTAACTTGGAAGCTCCCCACCTCCTCTTCTCTTATTTTTTCAGAGGCCACATGCTGTGGGGCTGGTGCTGCCCACCCCACCCCTTTGGAGGAGAGGCAGGAAGAATCCATGATCCAACTGTAATCCAAGTTAGGTTGTTGTTTGAATTGGAGAAGGTCTCGTGGAGAGATTGTTCACCACAAATACACACAAAGATGAGTATGTGGAAGCTAGTCCAGTTAGCCAGGTATTGAGATTCCATTATGTTCAAACAGGGGATATTGTGGTAAATCACACATGGCCCATGTCCTCCAGGATCCTATGTCTTTATCATGTTAGACAATAAATGATGATGAGTGAGACAAAAGGAAAGTGCAGCATATTATGTAATCAGCAGTAGTAATTTACTTTGCAGGGTCTGGGAAGAGACATTTTAAAGTGAGACTTTGGGGGAGAGGGAAGGAGGAGCTTTCCTCAGAGGGAATAGTGGGTGAAGGCCTTGAGGTGGGAGAGAACATGGCTTATTGGAAAAACCTGTATGGCTGGTGTGGCCAGAGAGAGTGGTGAGAGAAGACACCTCGGAGGAGTCTGGTGGGGGATACCAGGACCATGGTAATCCATTTAAGGACTTAAACCTAATGCTGAGAGCAGGAAAATACCCTTAGAGGGGACTAGGGAGGGTCTCAAGAGGTGATCAAATGTGTATTTTCAAGTTTGTAGCTGATTTTTGAACCCTGCAGGGACAGGCTGGCTGTGGGAAAACCAGTTGGAGGGGTTATTAAAGTTAGAGATGCTGGTGGCTAACACTCTTAGCCTGGGCTTAGCCCCTCCATGATCCTTAGTACTCTGGGAGCTGTGCTGTTTTGGGGTTGGGGGGAGGGATGGGTGAGGTCAGATGAAGAGGGAGTTCTCTGACTGGGTTTCCAGTACCTGTCAGATGGAAGTGGTGATGAGTGGTTCATAAAGCTGGGGCATCATCTTGGGATTCCAGCCTAATGGCTGGGTCAGGTAAGTAGCAAGGCAAGTTGAGGTGCAGCCTTTTTGCACACCTAGAAGTGTTTGCTGAGGCAGGTGCTCTTCAGGTGCTATTTGTAATTATAGGATTGTGAAGGCCTGGGAGGAGTGAGTGCCTAAAACCTGTCACCTTTCTCTTCATCTTTAGGAGGCCTGACCTCCTAAAGAGTCCCAGGTATCCTCTCCTCTCATTGGGCATTGTAACTCTTTAGCTTGATTGGAAGGTGCATCACACCTGTTGCTTTTTTTTTTTTTTCTTTTGGCAGAGGTACAGAGTTTCCCTTTGCTGCGAGAGGAGAGGGGAGACTGGCTTGTCCATGTTTGTTCCTCTTCTCCGGCCTTTGCATCATCTATAGTTTCTTCTAGGGGAGATACCTTACCTCTGGCCTCCCCAGCCCTTCCAGGCACTTCTAGCCCTGCCCACACACACACTCTTTGACAGGCCTGGGCGGGCGGCTCCCTGCCTGACAAGGCTGAAGATGTTGCTCCTTCTCAGGGAAGAGATGGGGTGGGGCTTGCCCGTCCACAGAATCAAGCTTTCTCTTTTTTTGCTCTGACTGGGCAGGGAAGAGACTTTTCCCTTGCAACTACCTTTGAGAGGTTGAGTGGCACACTATAGTGCCTTCAGCACAGAAATTGGAAATAAATGTGACTATCACTCATGGTGGTTGAGATTGGGATTTGAGCTAAGCAGAGAACAGAGGTGTAAGTGGGATTTGAGGGAGGAAAGCTGGTTGTTGCTGTAATTGCCAGCTCCATGACCTCCTGCCCTTCAGTATGTTCCTCAGAATGTCTGTCTTCATCATTGCCGGCAGATGACTCTTCTCAACAATCTTGGTCTTTTTGATCTTTTTACTCCCCAATTTATCAATTTCGCGGGCTCTGAGTATTTCTAGATGGAGTCTAAACTTTTTTTGCCCAGCAAGTCCAGAGGCATGGCTGTAGTGGGGCTCCTGCTGAGTCCAAGGCCACTGGCGGAGGGCTGAGCACCTGGTTTACAGAGTGTGTCAATAGCTGCCCAGGGGGCCTTTCTGACCTTATCCTTTTTTGCCCCAGGCATTGCTGCACGAGGAGGGCGATGATTCTGGCTTTGTTAGTCTGTCTCGGCTGGGCCCCTGTTTGAGGGACAAGGACCTGGAGATGGAGGAGCTGATACTGCAGGATGGGGCGCTGCTGGGGACCATGCACAGCTATTGGATGCCTCCCTCATCTCCCTCATTGAAGATTTTGGTAGCCTTGGAGAGGTGAGCTGGGGCTATGACTTCCAGAACCTTGGTTCACAGGTACTCAACCTGAGTCCTTGAAGTGTGTTTTTATTTCTAGGTGAGACTTGGGCTGTGTCCCATGTAAAAGTATGCCCTGGCCGACTTGATATAGTCCACAGCCTTTCTCCCTGCCTGGGCCTCTGACTTATATGTCCAGAGGGTTCTAATTTTTGTCTTGAGTCCAATTCCAGCTTAGTCAAGGGCTGTCTACTGAGTATCCCACATCTTAACTGAGGGTGGAGAGAGTATGAAACAAACTCAAGACTCAATTTTGACAGGTCTCTGTTGATACTAGAGAGGTAGTGGATGGTAGTAAATGAGATTGGAACCCATGCCCCCTGGTACTCGTGTCTCTTTCTGGCAAATTGAGCTGAACTGAGCCCAGGAGAGGGATTCTCCTGGCATCTAGTCCTTCTCAGTGGCTTGGTTAGGATGGTGGTGGTACCTTCCTATTGTCTTTCCTGAACAGAGCAGATTATCTCTGGAGGACCAGAATGAAGTGTCACTGCTCACAGCTCTGACGGAGATCTTGGACAATGCAGATTCTGAGAACCTATCTCCATTTGACAGCATTCCTGACTCGGAGTTGCTCGTGTCACCTCGGGAGGGCTCCTCTGTAAGTGTGGGACACGGGGAAGAGGTGTGTGGATGGTGTAAAGGTTAGAACCACATCCGTGGGCCTACTCATAAAGTTCTGAAACATAGACTCATCTCAGGTCTTCTCCCTTTTAGCTGCACAGGTTGCTCAGCCTCTCTCGGACACCCCCAGAACGTGACCTCATCACCCAAACTGACCCACTGGGGTCTAGCACAGGCAATAGTAGAGTAAGTGGGGTAAGCCTGCCCTAGGGAGCCTCATAGACTCCCAGGGGGGAGGAATATGTGGGGACAGGCCTGGAAAAATATATTCCTGGAGAAAACGCCTATGTTTTGTTTTCTATCCTATAGGTTAGATGGCGCTCGCAGATCCCCCTTGGGACTTCTCTCCACCTTCCTTCTTGGAGACCTCCTCCCCTAAGCTTCCTAGTTGGAGACCCCCAAGGTCAAGAACCCGCTGGGGCCAGTCCCCTCCTCCTCAGCAGCGTAGTGATGGAGAGGAGGAAGAGGAGCTGGCTGGCTTCAGCAGTGAGATGCTTGCTGAGGAGCTTAACAACTCTGTGAGCAGCATCCCAGACTTCCCCATGCACCTAGCCTGTCCTGAGGAGGAAGAGAAAACAGCAGCAGCAGCAGAGATGGCAGTACAGGCAGCTGGAGACGAGAGCATCTCCTCCTTGAGTGAGCTGGTGCGGGCCATGCACCCGTACTGCCTGCCCAGCCTCACCCACCTGACGACGCTCGAGGATGAGCTTCAGGAGCAGCCAGATGACTTGACATTGCCTGAGGATTGTGTGGTGCTAGAGATTGTGGGTCAGGCGGCCACAGCTGGCAATGACCTGGAGATCCCAGTTGTGGTGCGACAGATCCCTGCTGGCCCCCAGCCTGTGCTCCTGGATGACACACTAGAGGTCAGTCCGGCCTTGCAGCTGCTCATGCCACCACTAGAGGTAGAGACAGAGGTTGCTGTTCCCAAGGAAACCCTCTGCCCTAAGGATGAGGGCTTGTCACTGGACTCAAAGGAAAAGTTGGAGTCAGCCTCCATGTTGGAGCCCAGGGAGATCATGGAGTCATTGGCGCCCAAGGGGCCTCAGAACCCACCAGCCAACACAATGCTAAGTTCCCAGAGGGCTCGAAAGGGCAGGAGGAAGAAGAGCAAGGAGCAGCCAGCTGCCTGTGCAGAGGGCTACACCAGGAGGCTGAGGTCGGCCTCCCGTGGGCAGTCTATAGCTGTTCCAGAGGTGATCTCTCAAGGAGGCAGCCTGCCTCAGGAGGACCTTCAAAGAGAGGTTGGGCCTCCCCATGGTAGAGGGAAGCCCCGGGCTTGGGCTCGGGCCTGGGCAGCTGCCTTGGAGAAGCCCAGCTCTGCGAACTTGGAGGCAGTACTGAGCAAGCTAGTCCTGCTAAAGAAGATCCTGTAGACCACTGCCCCAGCCTGGTTGACCCTATCCAAACCAACCCTGTTTCAACACATCTCTCACTGGTTGACTCTGCTCAAGCTGACCCCATGCCACTTGACTCTGTTGAAGCTGATTCCACCGTAGTTGACCCTGGTCCCACTGCGACTGACACTGAACCTGTTGACCCTGTGCTAACTAACCTTGCTTCAGCGAACTCAGAGCTGGTTGACCCTCTCCCAGCTGATCCAGTCCTGGCCGACTCAGCAGCAGCTGACCCTGCAGTGGTTGTTCCCATCTCAGACGACTTGTCTCCAGTTGACCCTGTCCTGGTCAAGTCAGTACAAGTTGACTCTGTTCCCAATGACCTGTCTCCAGTTGACCCTGTATTAATTAAATCTAGACCAACTGATCCTAGACGTGGTGCAGTATCATCAGCCCAGAGGAATCCAGGTGCCCAGCTCCTCCTGGAATCAGAGTCCTCAGAGCCCCCAAAGGCCAATAGTCCTGAAGTCAGGGAGGTTGTAGGTCTGAAGGGAGAAACTGGTACCAGTACCACAACCCAGGAAGTCAGGCCTCGGCCTCTTAGCCTGTCTGAATACCGGCGACGAAGGCAGCAGCGCCAGCCAGAGGCCGAAGAGAGGACCCCTCAGCCTCCCGCTGGGAAGTGGCCCAGCCTCCCAGAAACTCCCACAGGGCTGGCAGACATCCCTTGTCTTGTCATCCCTCCAGCCCCAGCCAAGAAGACAGCTCCGCAGAGAAGTCCTGAGGCTCCTCCTGAGGCTTGCTTTGGGTCTATGGGCCCCAGCCCTGCCTCTCCTAGTCCTGAGCCACCTGCTAGCAAACCTATGGCCTCAGCTCCTACTGAACAGGTGCCATCCCAAGATAAACTGCTGCCAGCAAGGCCACCACCTCCTGCTGTGCAGCCCATGCCTCCCACAATGCCCACTGGTCTGCCTTTTCCAACAGGTGGGCTGGGCATGACTCCTGTGCTGCCCCTTCCCCAAATGGGCAAGCTGTGCCCAATTTGCCTCCACCACCCTTGCAGCCTCCTAATGTTCCGATGTCTCTGGGGCCAGTGCCACCTGATCCCTATACTCACTATGCCCCTGTGCCACCTTGGCCTTGTTATCCTCCTGTGTCCCCTTCTGGCTATCCTTGCCTGCCCCCCCCACCAACGGTGCCCCTAGTGTCTGGTACTCCAGGTGCCTATGCTGTGCCCCCCACTTGCAATGTGCCTTGGGTACCTCCTCCTGCCCCAGTCGCACCGTATAATTCCAGCTGTACCTACGGGCCCTTGGGATGGGGCCCAGGGCTGCAACACCCTCCATTCTGGCCTGCTGTTCCCCCACCTCCTTTGCCACTAACCTCAGTTGGAAGAGTTGTCCCCCCACCCAAGGTGGAGCCTGGTGGCATCCCAGCTGGCTCTCCTGAAAGTGTGCCAGCTGTGCCGATGGCTCCTCCCCTCAGTCTTGGGACAGCTGGCCAGGGAGCTCCACAGACAGAGCCCACCAAGGTGGAGGTCCAGCCAGTGCCTGCATCTCCCCATCTGAAACACAAGGCGTCCTCCCCAGTGCACAGCCCTCGGATCAAGGCTCCACCATGTGTGTCTGCTGAGAATGTGGCTATTGAGGAGCCTGCATCAGAGAAGCTAAAGCCTGAGCCACAGGAGACTAGGCCCAAGGAGAAACCACCCTCTCCTATTGCCAAGGCTGTTCCCACACCAGCACCAAGGCAGAGCGCTACCACCAAACTGCCTCCTGTCCACCCAGCCCGTCTAAGGAAACTGTCCTTTCTACCTACCCCTCGTACCCAGGGTCCTGAGGCTGTGGTGCAGGCTTTCATCAGTGAGATTGGTGAGTGCTACACAGTTCAGTTGGTGTGAAGAATGGCGTGGGGATTGTGTGAGGAGTATCCTCCATAAAACAGGATAAGCCTCGATGGGGCTGGCCTTTGTTAGAATCCTTGAGAGAAGTCTGGTTGGTTTGATTCTCTTTCTCAGGGAGTGTTGCTCCCCTGGTTTACTATCACAGTGGGCAGGGGGCACATAAGGAGAGAAGCGAGGTGTTTTGGAACTTTGGGGACCTGTGTGCTCAGTGGATAGGGGCAGGTTTCCAATCCTGTGTTGTATGCTTCCGCAGGAATTGAGGCGTCGGACCTGTCCAGTCTGCTGGAGCAATTTGAGAAATCAGAAGGTGAGGAAACCCTTTCTGTTGATGTTTCTTTTGGGCCCAGCCCTGTAGTTACTTAAACTGGGAGGAGGGAGAAGGGGAGTCTCTGCCACTAGAGTGGCCCCCTAATTGGAATGGGAAGACAATCACATTGATGCAGTCCAAGCCAGGGAGAGGGTACAGCATGACAAGAACTATAAAGAGTGGATGGATGGGGAGATCCAAGTGAATTGGGGACATTTTTCTAGAGGGAAGTAGTTCTCCAGCTGAGCCTTGGAAGACAGGAATTCAGAGAGCCTGCATGTGGTGAATAAAGGCAGAGGTGCAGGAAAGGTCACATATGGTGTATTTAAAAGGCAATGGCTAGTTCAGCTTCTCAGTACAAGTGTGGGTCTAGGTGCTGCAGAGGATGCTATGTCGTATTCTCAAGGAGCTTATGATCTAACTGGGGAGAGGAATCTGAAGAAATGATTCTGATTCTATTAAACTGACAATAGGTATCTGTAGCACAAGGCAAAGTACAAGCGTAGATCAAGAGTAGCTTATAAGACTAGCAAGTTAATCAGGTGGATTATATAGAACCTGGAATGCTAGATTTAGGAGTTGGGACTCGGTCTCTGATTTGGTGGAGTGTGTGCTTGTTCTTAAGCAGAAGAGACATAATTAAAAATAGTTGTTGGGTACCCACTGGAGGAGAATGGATTTCTTTGGGGAGACCCCAATGGAGTATGTAGGCAAAATGGGTTTTCCTCCTTTGCGTCTTAAAGCCAGCGGTTCTGTGCCTCCTCAGTATGGAACGTCTGGTTGGGCTTTTAACTAGTATGGTTTCTTTGCAGCCAAAAAGGAGTGCCCTCCCCCGGCTCCTGCTGACAGCCTGCTGTAGGAAACTCAGGGTAAGTATGGGGATGTGAGTGAGTTACCCTACAGCTGTTGGTCAGCAGCCGGCCGGCGCTCCAGGACTGTCAACTGGATGCCTCTGTTAAGGGACATTTAGTCAGCTCTAAAGTCTTTCCCTGTTCACCACCCCTGGCTCAGCCCATCACTACTGAGCATTGTCTTGGGTGATACATAAGAGGATATATATGAACCATCCTCTGGCTGATTCCAATCTGGGGTTTCAAATGGTGATACCTTTTATGTTCTGGCGAGTTGTGTTTTGGGGGGTTTCTTTCCTTTATTTAACAGGCTTTAAGGTTGCTCAAAACATTGCTGATGGTGTAAGCAAAAACGGGGGAGGATGTTCATGGCTAGGGCTCCCTGACTCCTTGGAGGACACAGGTATCCTGGACCTCCTTGTTCCCCATTCTTCCAGTACCAAGAGGCCTTTTTTCTTTTTCATGTTCATGATACCCCATCCTCTTCTGCCAAGCATATTTTCCTCCATATTGATTTTGGGTTGGTTTGAGCTGGGCACAAGAGGCTCCTGGCTTGGAGGAGGTGGGGGATATCAAGGTCATAGTCAGCCTGCCTCCAGAAATTGGACAGAGCTGAGACCCAACTTATATAAAGTTTAGCCACTAAGACCCATTTTGTGCTGGAGGAGAATGATTGGGACAGTTTGTGCCCCCTATTCCTCTCTGCACATCCCCCTTTGCTGTTGCTTCATGAGGAAAGCAGATGTTGAGGAGGCAATGAACCAGGCTTTCCCTTTTCCCCCCGCCAGCAGCGTTGACACTCCCCAGGAGAAGAGGCCCCTAGACCGGTTACAAGCCCCAGAACTGGCCAACGTGGCAGGTGGGTTCAGGGTGGGGAACTCTGCCTTTGATTAGTTTATGTAGCAAATGTTTGTAGAGCCCGCTCTGCAGCAAGTGTGTATAGGTGTTGGGGATACGGAAATCTGATCGTCGTCCTCGAGGTTCTCACAGTCCAGGGGGCAGATGTGTAAACAGATCAGCACGTGAGTATCAGAGGTTGTGTGTCAAAGAAACCCGTTTGGTTTATAGTGGGGTCTGAAGAGGGACTGTCAGAACAGGGTTATACAGAAGGTAATCCTCAAATCAGAGGCTTGAGAAAATCACTGACACCAGGGGCATTTGAGGTTGTTGGAACAGCTTGAGTGAACTGAAGAAACAGAGCTGGCCTGGTATCGGTATGTTTTGGGAAATAGTGAGTGGTTCGTTTTGGCTGGAGTGTAGTGGCTAATCAGGGTGGTGGGCAGAGCTCGGAAGAGAGAAAGCTGGAGTGTTAAGTAGGAGGCCAGGTTATGGGAACTTGGCCATGTTAAGCTGGTTGGACTTTATATTGTACGTTGAAGAAGCAATTGAAAAAGTCTTACCAGTTTTGTTTTAGAGTGCTTCTTCCAGCTGGAATGTAGAAGACAGGTGGACAGGTGTGATGCCCGAGGTAGAAGATTATTAGATGATTACATGAGTTCAGGGAAAACGCAGCCTGGAAGTCAGTCAGTGCCGGGGGCAGGGGGTGAGTCTAAGAATGAAGAGGTGGAACAGACAGGAACTGGCCACCAGCTGGGTTTGGGCAATGAGAGGTTCAGGAGGACTCTAGCCAGTTGGGTTTCTGTTGCTGGTTTCCAAGATGGGGAGCTCATGGGAAGGAGCAGTTGTAACAGTGGGAGAAGTTGGGCTGCTGATCAGTGTTAGTACACTTTGTGAAATGAAGTGGGGTTCTCTGGAGCCTGTATACACAGTGTTCAGAAGTGTAGAATCAGATCTCATCCTGCTATCTCCATCCTCCCTCCCCTCACAGGGCTCACCCCTCCAGCTACCCCTCCCCATCAGTTATGGAAGCCCCTGGCTGCTGTCTCTCTGCTGGCCAAAGCCAAATCTCCTAAGTCCACCGCCCAGGAGGGAACCCTGAAGCCTGAAGGAGTTACGGAGGCCAAACATCCAGCTGCAGCCAGCCTCCACGAAGGGGTCCGTGGCCCTAGTCCAGTCCATGTGGGCTCTGGGGACCATGACTATTGTTTCGGAGCAGGACCCCCCCAAAAAAGACGCCTGCCCTAGTCATTCCAGAGGTGGGCTCCCGATGGAACGTCAGACGCCATCAGGATATCACCATCAAGCCTGTCTTGTCCCTGGGCTCAGTCACCTCTGTGCCTCCAGGCACAGCTGCCTCCCAGAAGCCACTTGATCACAGGACTAGCAAAGAGCAGGCAGATCCCCAAACTCCTTGCCTTGCCCCGTCTGCCTTGCTGTCCCCTGAGGCCTCACCCTGCCGGAATGACGCGAACACTAGGACTCTCCCTGATCCCTCAGCCAAGCAGCAGTCAGTGCGCTGTTATCGAAAAGCCTGCAGGTCAGCCAGCCCCCCAAGCCGGGGCTGGCAAGGCCGCCGTGGCCGCAGCAGCCGTTCTGTCAGCTCTGGGTCCACCCAGACCAGCGAAGCATCTTCCTCCTCATCCTCATCGTCGTCTTCCTCATCCCGGTCCCGGTCCCGGTCCCTCTCCCCCCCACACAAGAGGTGGCGAAGGTGAGCTCTGATGGCCTGTTAGGTTCTCTCCGCTTTGGAAGTTCTCTCCTCTGGCTTACTCTGAAAGCTTTTGCACATTGAGTTTGATGAACTTTGAGGCACAAAGGCTTTTCTGTTTCTGTCTTTGGCTTTTGTCTTCTTCCCTTTTCCTGGATTTGAAGGAGGCAAGCTGTGAAAAGATAGCTTCTGTCCCCTGTTGGAGATTGGGATATCTCTGAGATCTCCTGCTTCCTAGAGACCTCCCTTGGGAGAGACCGTTAGGGTTTGGTCTTGACCATGTTGATTCCTTTGCACTGTATCAGTCCTTATTTCTTGTATTTTTCCGGTAGATGTGGGATGGTGGGCTAGTGGGTTGTTAATGGCAAATAATCCTTCCTTTAATCATCTGTTGAGGAAAGAGTCTGGTGTCCTTTGGGTGTCACTGTGGCCTCATCTGCTTTTTGGGAGTACCTTTTTCTCTATAATTGACCCAAATTTTTCCACTTCATCAGTGAAGAATTCTTGGTCTTTGATGGTGAGTTTATTTTCAGGTATGTTGTCTATTACAAATCTAGCACAGTCACCTCCCCTTAATGCTATAATCATAGTATTCCTGTGAGACATGAGGGGAGCAGGATTCCAGAGACACGGGCCTGCCTGCCCTCCCACCTCTGCCTTACACCCGCCACCCCTCGGCTCATTGTAGTTACCTAGGGCCCAGCACTTTATCTCTGAGTTTCTATTATTTTTATTGTTTCTGACTTGTTAGATATTCTTCTATTTTTAATTGCGTAATTGACAATAAATAAGATCAATGCCCAGATACTCTAGAACATGTAAAGTTCAGGAGGATCTCAGTTCGCTTTTCTTCTGCACCTCCTCTGCTTTTCTCTGCCTTTGGTCCTAAGCTTCCTGACAGGGAGGCAGGGCTGGGGCCAAGGTGAGGTAAGTGGATGATACCTCCACTCCTCCCATCATTTCTGTGTGATCTTTTGTTCTCTAGGTCCAGTTGCAGTTCTTCTGGACGTTCCCGAAGATGCTCTTCTTCTTCCTCCTCCTCATCTTCCTCATCTTCCTCATCCTCATCCTCAAGTTCCCGAAGCCGATCCCGCTCTCCATCTCCTCGCCGGAGAAGTGACAGGAGGCGGCGGTGAGCATGTTTTCAGGGAGTTGGTGCATCTGGGGTGCAAAAGCCTAAGAGAGAGACTTGAGCTGTCTAATATCTAGGGGGCTGACAGCACCTTTTTCTCTTGGCAGGTACAGTTCTTATCGTTCACATGACCATTACCAAAGGCAGAGAGTTCTGCAGAAGGAGCGTGCAATAGTGAGTAGAGGAACAGGTCCTAGGAGGAGAGGGCTTGTCCCTGAGCCATGATATGAGCTCACAGAGCCATCTGCAGTATGGCTTTGGCTCATGGTGTGTCAATTTTCCTTGACCCAACATAGGAAGAAAGAAGAGTGGTCTTCATTGGGAAGATACCTGGCCGCATGACTCGGTCAGAGCTGAAACAGAGGTTCTCTGTTTTTGGGGAGATTGAGGAGTGCACCATCCACTTCCGTTCCAAGGGTGAGGTTGGGCCCTATGGTCAGGATGTCCTTCCTGTCCCATTATCTGTCTCAGTGCTTTGTCTTTCCTGATTGCTCTGGTGTGCTGGGCAATGTAGGACACCTTCATCTCTATAGTCAGAGTATTGGTCATTTGGGGAATGAGAACCTCTCCAGTCCCTGTACCCTGGGGAGCTGTCTCTTCTCCATGGCGTGTGCCCAAATAGCCATCTCAGCCTCTGTCTCACCCTCCCCTCCAGTGACAACTATGGCTTCGTCACTTATCGCTATGCTGAGGAGGCATTTGCAGCCATCGAGAGTGGCCACAAGCTGAGGCAGGCGGATGAACAGCCCTTTGATCTCTGCTTTGGGGGCCGCAGGCAGTTCTGCAAGAGAAGCTATTCTGATCTTGGTGAGTGGAGGGAGGCCCTGAGCCTTTGGTATACTCCATCTCCTCCCTGGAAGAATCCCCAGCCTTTTGAGACGGGGGTTAGTAAGACAGACTTGTCTTCCTCTGACACATGAAGGGCTTAAAGGGTGGGAGGAGAGGAGAAATGGGGGCTCTCCTGTATTTTAACTTAAAATTCAGGAGATTTTAGCTCCATCCATTATAGATATGAGAGGTAGCTGGCCATTTGAGACCCTGTGGTTGGGAGGTGTACTCAAAGAGACCTTGATGTTTGTCTCTCTCTACCTTTGTAGACTCCAACCGGGAAGACTTTGACCCTGCTCCTGTAAAGAGCAAATTTGATTCTCTTGACTTTGACACATTGTTGAAACAGGCCCAGAAGAACCTCAGGAGGTAACCCTGGGCCCTTCTTCCCCATCCCCTTTTCTTTGGAGGTGCCCAACCTCCTCCATTCCCCTCCCCCAGTCTAGGGGAGAGAGCTGCTAGCGAGGAGATGACTGTTTTCTAAAGAAATGGAAAAAAGTGAAATAAAAATAAATACATCGGATTTTAAGTGGTATTTGTTTTTTATAATAGGCTTTGAAACACATGAACTAGCATTCCTATGTAAGATGGATGGGGTTGAGGGTTCGCCCAGTGCAAACTAATAAACATGAACTAGAGAGAACTGCCAAGTGCTGTTGTGCTTTTTTTTATGGTGCTGGTGCCAGAGAAGTCACGTTTCCTCTCTGAACCCAACAGGGACATTCCTACTTCCATTTGATTCCTAGGACCCCTCTTCGGTTAGGTGCAGAATCCTGGATTTGAAACTGCTCTTCAAGAGTCCTGTAGGTGAAATCAGTCATCTAGGGCAGTGCTTCTCAGACTTTGAAAGGGTAGCTAAATCTGGAGATCTTTTAAAAATGCAGATTCTGAGTTAAGGGGTGGGCCTTGAGATTCTGCATTTCCAACAAGTGTGGTGCTATTGGTCTGGGAAGGAATTTGAATATCAGAGACCCAGAGGAAGTTCACACCTATTGTAAATAAAGGTTTTTGAAACTGAGGCTTGTGTGTACCATAGCTTGAGCACAATGCTTGGCATTCAGCAGGTGCTCAGATGTTTAAAGAATGCATGCAGGTGAATAGACCTTTGGGAAAGAGGGACATATAGAAATTATACCAAGGATACGGAATACCTATTTTGAGAAAGCCAAAGAAGTGTATCCTTTGAGAAAGTGAACCCTTACCTCCCTGAAGGGCATGAAGAGAAATAGTCTAGGGGTAGTAGACAGGATTGTAGGGATTGCTATCTGCTAATGTGAACTGAAATATGGAGAACTTGAAATTAACATAGGCCTGGGCATTGATAAATTTGAGTACTCATGACAGGCAGTTGAAGGGTTTTCTAGTTCTTCCACGGGGAGGATTCATAGTGTGGACTGTGACCCAGGAAGTAGAAGGGTTATTTTCAAGATTATCCGTTTGAAGAGATTGCTGCTGTCTCTGGTTTATTGCACATCCCCTTTTTCCCTTCATGAAGGCTGACCTGAATGTGTGTAAATAACGGACGGGTAGAGTTGTCTCACGGGCAAGTCAAGATTGAGGTGGACAGTTTTGAAGATAGGTCAACACCTCACCACTACCACAGATAATCTGAAGGGCCCTCGGTAAGGAGTTGGGAGTGCAGAGGTTGGGGTGGTATTTTGAGAAAGGGCCTTCCAGGGTGTTGAAGATGGAGAAGAGTGGGAATCCACTGGCAGCGGGAATAGGGGACGGTGGGATATGTGACCAAGTTTAGAAAATTCAAGGTCAGCTCAGGCTCGCCGACCCACGCCTTACTCTGATATCTGAATGCTAGGGGCGCGGGTAACCGCTGCACTGAGGAGGGTGGCTCCAGCAGGAAGGCAAGGCGCGGGAAGTCTGAAGCTTTCCCGCCGCCACTTAGGGCGTGACCTCTGACGTCAGGGCTCCGCCCTCACAAAGCAGAACGGCGGGCTCCGCCCTTCCAAGATGGCGACACTTGTGGGACCGGAAAGCGTCCATGGATTTCGCCTTTACCCTGTCTCCGAGAGTGCGCCCGCCCCTTCCGGCGTGTCCCGCGCAGCGCGAGGACGTTGCACAGGTCCTTACCTAGCCCGCCTCTTCCGGTTTCTTGAGTCGTGTGCGTTCGCGACGGTAGTGACGCGTATTACCCTGAGGATGGCGGACGCCGGCTTACGCCGCGTGGTTCCCAGCGACCTGTATCCCCTCGTGCTCGGCTTTCTGCGAGATAACCAGCTCTCGAGCGTGGCCAATAAATTCGTGAAGGCAACAGGCGCTGTGAGTCCGGGGCTTGGATCATGGGTTGGGGTGGGATCACCACAGGGCTGCGGGCCCTGGCATGCTTAGGTATGCAGGTAGGGAGGTCTGCGGGGTCCACCAGACTAATGACTGCCAGGTCTTTGTACCGAGCTCTCGGTGGTTGGCAGAAAGACTGGAGTCTTGGCATCACTTCCACGAGGTCTGACTACTTAGGGCTGAGTCTTGCTTTTTTCTGGTGAGAAGTGAGGCGGTGGCAGCGTGGGACCCTCGTGGCCTAGGTCACGTAGCTAGCAGAGTGCGACCGGGCGGGAGCGCCCTGTCCCACCGGAGGCATTAGAGGCTCCTGGTACCTTCATTGGGCTTTTACGTTGGCTGGTGCCAAGCGTGACTTGGTTTAACTCTCAAACGAATTTACTCAGGACTCAAATAGAATTGCTTTAGAAATCATGAAACCTGAAAAAAAAGTGAAAGTGTTAGTCGCTGAGTCGTATCCGACTCTGCAGTCCCATGGAGAAGCCCACCAGGGTCTTCTGTCCATGGAATTCTCCAGGAAAGAATACTGGAGTGGGTAGCCTTTCCCTACTCCGGGGGATCTTCCAGACCCAGAGCTCTCATCGGGTCTCCTGCATTCTTTACCGTCTGAGCTGCTGGGAAGCCTTTAATGAAAGCTGGGATTTTTGTTACTAAAGAAAAAATTGAAGGGGAGTAGAAGCAGGGTTGAGCATCAAGCAGTTGTGGAATCTCTGACTTCCTGCATTAGACAAGTCTAGGTTTGGGAACAGTCTGCCACTTTAAAAGTGTATGATCCAGGCAGCTTGCTTAATCTCTTTGAATCTGTTTCTACTTTTATGAGCATGTCATCATTCACTTTATAGGATTTTTGTGAGTTTTAATAACAATATATGCGAAGTGGCAATAACAGTGCCTGGTGCTCAGAAGGCATCAATGAGTGGAAGTTGTTATCTTGGTTATGGTACCTTAGGATGTTCTAAAAACAAGTAAAAGGAAGATGACCAGGAATGTGAAAGGTTTGGAATCTCCATCTCAAAGAGAGCAGACAAGACTGCATAAGAAAACACCTTGAAGATAGAGTGGAGTGGTGAGGTAGTCCTTTAAAGTGAAAATGTTAGTAGCTCAGTGGTGTATGACTCTTTGTGAGTCCATGGACTCTAGCCCGCGAGACTCCTCTGTCCATGGGATTCTCCAGGCAAGAATACCGGAGTGGGTTGCCATTCCTTTCTCCAGGGGATCTTTCCGACCCAGGGATCAAACCTGAGTCTTCTGCATTGCAGGCATATTCTTCACCATCTGAGCCACCAGGGAAGCTCATATGGTAGTCCTTAGTGGTCTTAGTCTTTGATTAAGAAGATAGGCTTGTTGTTTGTGGTAGAATCAGGTTACACAAGTTATAAGTAGATCAGCCTCAAAGGGCTTCCTTAAGCTGAGACAGCCTGCCACATGTGATCTGATAGAGCTGCTTTCATATTGGAACTGTTTTGAATTGACTGTTAGAGGCTGCAGAGAGTGTTTCCACATCCGGCTGGATGGAATTGGGCCTTTCAGAATCAGAAATCTTTTTTATATGACAAAAGCTAATCTTTGTGGAGGGCATACTAAGGGTCAGATGCTAAGCCCCTTATGTGCATTATCTCATTCTCCCAACAACTTAGTGCTATATAGTATTATCTGTCTTACAGGGAAGAAAAGTGGTATTAGATCAAGTGATTTACTCAGGGTCACACATTACTAATCAGCAGAAGTGAGTTTCACACTTCATCTAACTTTGAGCCTGTACTCTTGTATATACTGTAATGCCTTGCCATGTTTTTTGGACACCAACTCATAATTCATAAGCAGTGTAATTAACAGCTGAATGCAGTTCTGCACTGAATAATCAGCCGCTTCAGTTGTGTCCGATTCTGTGCGACCCCAGAGATGGCAGCCCCGTCCCTGGGATTCTCCAGGCAAGAACACTGGAGTGGGTTGCCATTTCCTTCTCCAATGCATGAAAGTGAAAAGTGAAAGTGAAGTCACTCAGTCGTGTACTACATACTCTTCATGACCCCACAGACTGCAGCCCACCAGGCTCCTCCGTCCATGGGACTTTCCAGGCAAGAGTACTGGAGTGGGGTGCCATTGCCTTTTCCGGAATAATTAGCATAGATTTTTACTAATCTTCTCTTGCTGTTTGATTTCCAGTGGTTTGGAATTATAAACCAGGTTGCAGCAAACATCTTCCTGTGTAGGTGTTTGTTTCATGGGTAAGGATGAATTCCTGGATAGTACACTGCTCGAATAAAGCAGTGTTTTTAATGGAATGCGTGTTTTTAAAGGCTTTGAGAAATAGGATTGACAGGCAGGGGAATAGATGATGCCAGAAACTACAGGAATAACTCAAGTTTTTGCTACCAAAAATTTGGAAATACATAAATAGAAATTTTTCTCCTAATTTATGCAAGTAGGAGGAACCTTCAGAGATGTAACATTTATATCAGATAGAGCAGACAAAATAAGTGACTTTTAATGAGAGAGTAACAAAATTTGAACTCCCATAGAATAACCAGGATAAAATATTTTTACCTTGCTTTTTCTCTCTTTTCTCTTATAGACCCAGCAGGATGCCAACGCCTCTTCCCTCTTGGATATCTATAGTTTCTGGCTCAAGTAAGTCTTCTTTTTGCCAGTGTGGCAGTTTTCTCCCCGTGAGTAGGGTGGGTTGTATTCTTTGGTTTGAGAAGGTCCTGTTCCCCAGAAGTTAGCCTAATATGCCTCAGCAGGTCCACCAAGGCTCCAAAGCGGAAGTTACAGGCAAATGGACCAGTGGCTAAAAAGAAGACTTCATCCAGTGACAGCAGTGAAGACAGCAGTGAGGAGGAAAACCAGGGGCCTCCAGCTAAGAAAGCTGGTAAGGCCCAGCAGGGAGTTGTGGTTCCAGGAAGAAGATTTGTGGTCTCCCAGTACTCAATGGCTGATTCTTACCGGGACCCGTATTTTTGTTCAGCTTTACCTGCCAAGCAGGCCAGTCTGCTTCAGCATCCTGGAAAGGCTGCAGTCAAAGCATCTGAGAGCAGCAGCAGCAGCAGCAGCAGTGAAGAATCCAGTGATGAGGAGGAGGAAGAAGACAGAAAGAAAAAGCCTGTTGAGGTGCAGCTTTGGGGAGGAAAGGAATTGCTTAAGGGATTGGAAAGAAGAAACCTAAAATCTTGGCTTTTACCCTGTTGGTGCTGGTTATAAACAGCAGATTATTATGAGGTCTTTCAGAGAGGTTGTAGAAATATGAGGTTTGGAGAGGATTTTGTAAGGTAAAAGTTGAACCCTGAATCTAGAAGAAATTCAGTCCGTTCTGCATCCCTGATAGTATTGGGTTTCTCTGGGACACTGTCAAGGACTCCAAGAGTAAAAAATGTTTTGTGGACAGGTGCAGGGAGCTCTAAACAGGGAATGTCAGGAACAAGGCCAAAAAAGGGATCACCTAAGGAGCTTGCTTTTGTACCTTAAGATGTCCTTTGAGTGCCCTAAAACTCTTGCTGATTTTCCTGGCTTTTCTTACAGAAGGGAGGTAAGCCGCAGACCAAGACAGTCAAAGCTCCTCCTAAGAAGGCCGAGAGCTCTGATTCCGATTCTGACTCAAGCTCAGAGGACAAGGCACCAAAGAACCAGAAGCCAAAGACAACACCTGTGGCAGTGAAAACTCAGGCTAAAGCCCCAGCCAAACCAGGTATTGTTTTTGTTCCCAAGAGGCTGGGCTGGGGACCAGGTTGCTCTGGGGACTGGTGTGAAAATTCCTCATTCACCACAGGGATGAAATGGCACTGGTTGTTGAGGTATGGACTGGTGTCATTTTTTTAAAATTAGCGACTAGTAACTACAGAAATGGCTTCCCTGGTGGCCCAGACAGTAAAGAATCTGCCTGCAATATAGAAGACCCAGGTTCGATACCTGGGTCATGAAGATCCACTGGAGAAGGGAATACTACTCACTCCAGTAGACTTGCCTGAAGAATCCCCATGGATAGAGGAGGCTGGCAGGCTACAGTCCAAGGGGTTGCAAAGAGTCAGACATGTCTGAGCAGCAACGAACACTTTCACTCTTTTCCTCTATAGAAATAGTGGGCAATGAGGGAAACCATGTTTAAAAGACTTCAGAGGGCATATTCAAATGATTTGCATCATAAAGTTTTTTGGAAGACAGGTTTATTTCTGAACTTGGGCAGGAAATTTATCCTTTGATAATACCACAGTAAACCACAGCCTTCTCCTTTATGCTGGCTGCAAAGGCAAGAGAATTGACAGACTCCTAAGTTCCAAGCTAATAGGAGGAGGCTTTTCAGTTCAGTTCAGTCGCTCAGTCGTGTCCGACTCTTTGCGACCCCATGAATCACAGTACGCCAGGCCTCCCTGTCCATCACCAACTCCCGGAGTTCACTCAGACGCACATCCATTGAGTCCGTGATGCCATCCAGCCATCTCATCCTCGGTCGCCCCTTCTCCTCCTGCCCCCAATCCCTCCCAGCATCAGGGTCCTTTCCAGTGAGTCAACTCTTCGCATAAGGTGGCCAAAGTACTGGAGCTTCAGTTTTAGCATCATTCCTTCCAAAGAAATCCCAGGGTTGATCTCCTTCAGAATGGACTGGTTGGATCTCCTTGTAGTCCAAGGGACTCTCAAGAGTCTTCTCCAACACCAACACGTATTGCTGAAGTCTGGCTTGGAGAATTTTGAGCATTACTAGCATGTGAGATGAGTGCAATTGTGCGGTAGTTTGACCTAATAGAAGCAAAAGATATTAAGAAAAGGTGGCAAGAATACACAGAAGAGCTACATAAAAAGATCTTAATGGCTGAGATAAACATGATGGTGCAATCACTCACGTAGAGCCAGACATCTTAGAGTGGAATGTCAAGTGGGTCTTCGGAAGCATCACTATGAACAAAGCTAGTGGAGGTGATGGAATTCCAGCTGAGCTATTTCAAATCCTAAAAGATGATGTTGTGAAACTTCTGAACTCAGTATGCCAGCAAATTTGGAAAACTTAGCAGCGGCCATAGGATTGGAAAAGGTCAGTTTTCATTCCAAACCCAAAGAAGGGCAATGCCAAAGAATGTTCAAAATGTTCAAAACCACAAAATTGCACTGATTTCACATGCTAGCAAAGTAATGCTCAAAATTCTTCAAGCAAGGCTTCAAGAGTACATGAACTGAGAACTTGCAGATGTACAAGCTTGATTTAGAAAAGGCAGAGATCAAATTGCCAACATCTGTTCAATCGTAGAAAAAGCAAGAGAATTCCAGAAGAACATCGACTTCTGCTTCATTGACTATGCTAAAGCCTTTGGCTGTGTGGATCATAACAAACTGTGGAAAATACTTAAAGAGATGGGAGTACCAAACCAACTTACATGCCTCCTGAGAAACCTGTATACAGGTCAAGAGGCAACAGTTAGAACCAGACATGGAACAACAAACTGGTTCATAATTAGGAAAGCAGTACCTCAAGGCTGTATATTGTCACCCTCCTTATTTAAATTCTATGAAAATGCCAACCTGGATGAAACACAAGCTGGAATCAAAATTGCCAGGAGAAGTATCAATAACCTCAGATATGCAGATGACACAATCCTTATGGCAGAAAGTGAACAGAAACTAAACAGCCTCTTGATGAATGTCAAGGAGGAGAGTGAAAAAGTTGGCTTAAAATTCAACATTCAAAAACTAAGATCCTGGTATCTAGTCCCATCACCTCATGGCAAATAGATGGGGAAACAATGGAAAAAGACAATGGATAAAGTCAATGACAGACTTTATCTTCTTGGGCTCCAAAATCACTGCAGATAGAGACTGCCATCATGAAATTAAAAGATGCCTGCTCCTTGGAAGAAAAGCTATAACCAACCTGCACAGCATATTAAAAACCAGAGACATTACTTTGCTGGCAAATTCCATGTAAAGCTATGGTTTTTCCAGCAGTCATGTATGGTTGTGAGAATTGAACTATAAAGAAAGCTAAGTGCCAAAGTACTGATGCTTTTGAACTATGGTGTTGAGAAGACTCTGGAGAGTCCCTTTGATAGCAAGAAGACAAAACCAATCAAGTCAAAAGGAAATCAATCCTGAATATTCACTGGAAGGGCTGAAGCTGAAGCTCCTATACTTTGACCACCTGATGCGAAGAGCCTACTCATTAGAAAACCCTGATTCTGGGAAAGATTGAAGGCAGGAGGAGAAGGGGATCACAGTGGACAAGGTGGTTGGATGGCATCACCGACTCAATGGACATGAGTTTGAGGAAACTCTGGGAGATGGTGAAGGACAGGGAATCCTGGCATGCTCCAGTTCATGGGGTCGTAAAGAGTTGAACACAACTGAATGACTGAACAAGAAGAAGAAGCAGTTTTATACTGTGGTAACCTTGGAAATGACTTAGTAGAGAGAAATGTTGCAGTGAGTGTGGAGAAGCAGGCATCGGGAATATATGAGAAGAAGAGCACCTACAAAAATAGCAGAGCTGTCTGGTTAATGCTAAGTGATCTTGACATACTGCATGAAGGTAATGAGAGATTTAGACTTGTTAACAAGCAGTTAATAGCCAAATGCAAGAACCAGAGGGTCTTAGTAGTGGTACATAAAAGGCTCTCATCACTGAGCAGAAGGCCAGACACAATCAGACAGCAGGCTGAAGAACTGTGAGCGTTGTAGAGCTCCAGAGATACTGAAGCAGGTCCATTGTGTGTGGTCAGGACCCTGGTAAAGAAAACCTTGTATCTTGAAAACTTGAAGGGGCACATTTACCTGGATGTTCTGAGTATATTGACTTTACAGCCCCACCTCTTACCACATGCGTAGACCCACTAGGGAGGGGTAGGTGGTCTACCCTTCTCAGGTAACAGTTAGCACTTCTGTAATTCAGGAGGGTCCAAAAGCTTCTCTCCCTCGAGGAAATTTGTGCCCCTTTAGGAGTTTCTCCCATCTACTCTCCTGGCCACCAAGCTTATAGCTAGTATTAAATTCCAGTATAATCTGGTTGTGGACAAGCTGAGGCTGCTAAAGGAAGTAGATGATATATACTTAAAAATGGAAAGAACTATCCATCATACCATCATACCAAGTATACCAACAGGAACCAGGAGAGGGTTCCAGGGATTGGTTTCTCAAGGTTTCTGAGGGGATCAGAAGCAAGGCTGTATAAAGAAGAATTCATTGACTTGGGTGTATTTCTTGGGGCATGAGACTGAACATCATAGCAAGGACTCCATGGAACAGAGAGAAATTGCTATTAAGATGGCTCTTAGAAGCTTTAAAAATATGATGGTCAGTGTTCCTTAGAGGAAACATGCATATGTTTCCCTGGAAGATGGCAAGAGAGAATACAAAGGGGCTTAGCCCCAAACTCCACAACTGATTTATATTCCCTGAGAGAAGCTAAAGTATGGAGCATTCATCAAGATTGTACTGGTGACAGGGGCACACGCATCATTAAAAATTCCTCTTGAAGTTGGGGTTAACATTAAGAAAGGCACTTGCACAGCTGGACTCATGAGAGGCTATGCTGATGATGGGGCCATGATATGATAGAGGCTAGGTGGTAGTGCTTGACTACCAGAATTCAAAAGGCCACATTTATCCCCATCCTAGGAGGACCAGTATTTCCTTCTTACAGGGATAGATACTTATCCAGGCAAGACTTTATCTTTCCTGGCTTGCAAAGCCTCAGCCAGCATCACCCTTTGTGGACTTAAGGAATTCCTGATCCATAGCCTAATAACTCACATAGCATAGCATCTGCCCAGACTACCTTCACAGCCAAGGAGGAGCAGGCATCACCAGGGACCATGGGGTCCATTGGTCATATAACATATCACTGTAGGCAGAGGCAAGGTGATGAGAGGCAGCCAATCTCAGAGAACACTGAAATAACCTTTTAAAGGCACAACTAAAGTGTCAGCTTGGAAGAAACTCTCTGAATACAGAGCACAAACCTTGAAGATACAGTATAGTTGTTAAATCACTGCCCTCTAAATGGTTCCATACCCCAACATTCAAGATACATGAGTCTGGGAACCATGGGACAGAAGCAAGAATAGCCTCCAAATACCTTTACTCCTAAGAACACACTGGAGGACTTATGCTTTCTGTCTCCTCACCTCTGGGCTCTGCATGGTTAGAGGTCCTATATCTCAAAGGGGGTCACACATTTTTCAGGGGGCACAACAAGGGTCCCAGTGAACTATAAGTCAGAGCTGATGCCAAGGCATTGTAGATTCCTTGTGCCCAAGGACAAGAATACAAGAGGAGTCCCTGTCTGGCATGGGTCATGGATCCTAGTGTTCTGGAGGAGGCAGGGCGGCTTTACAGTGGCAGTTAGGGGACCACGTGTGGATCCCTGGTGACTCACATGGGGCTTCCTGGTGTTCCCTTGCTCTGTTCTGTATATGAGAAGAGAAGAACACCAATTCCTGACAGGATTGAATCTGGAAGGCAGAGTGGAGGAGGCAGGGGATGAGTGCCAGTTGTGGCCACAAGATGGACTGCAGTGACTGGGGTCAGAGTCCATTCCACTGACCACTCTCTTCCGAGCTTTCCTTAAGAGAGAAATGTCCATGGGAACAACACAGGGCCTTCTCCACGAACATGTGTGGAAAACTCGAGCTATGTAACCCGAGGGGTAGATGGTGGCAACAATAAGAATGTACGAGGAGGGAGGAGGGAGGGGGCGTTCAGGATGGGGAACATGTGTATACCTGTGGTGGATTCATGCTGATGTGTGGCAAAACCAATCAATATTGTAAAGTAATTAACCTCCAATTAAAATAAGTAAATTTATATTTAAAAAAAATAAAATAAAAGGCCATAAAAAAAGAATGTACCTCACAGCCTTCCTGTTACAGGGAGCAGAAGTGACCAAGGGCCTCAGCTGCTGTGCCCTGAAATCCACCCTTGTGTTTGTACCAAGGCCACTCCCAGTGGACTTCTCTGCCTGTTTGAATACTAAGGAAAATACTAAGACAGCGTTGTTCCTGGAAGGTATGTGGATCTTATATTATTAATGGGATTCCCTTGTAGCTCAGTCGGTAAAGAATCTGCCTGCAATGCAGGAGACGCGGGTTCAATTCCTGGGTGGGAAAGATTCCCCTGGAAAAGGAAATGTCAACCCACTCCAGTATCCTTGCCTGGAGAATCCCATGAACAGAGGAGCTTGGCAGGCTACAGTCCATGGGGTTGCAAGAGTTGGACATGACTTACCTTGCTTCAAGGAGTAGCCTATAGCTCTGCCAAGCCTTTCTTAGAATGTCTAAGTCATCATCAACCTCTTTCCCATCTGTCCTTCAAGTGAGGCCAAATTTGATATGGCAGTTTAACATGTATTCCCCATTTCCTCCATATTCATATGGGGATTTCCTCTAAAACAGCTCTGGTACATTTATTTCATTTTAGCATCTGCTGTTTTGAGAATCCATACTAACACAATGGGTGACTAAAAAAAAATAAATGTACGTTATGAACTTGGGAGTGGACAGCTGAATAGAATGAGGTCATTGGAGTTTAGGACTTGAAGGGGATGAAGTACTCTGTTTCGGTGTGGGTCATCCAAGCTTGATATTAACAACTTTGTAAATGATGGAACTAGAGAGAGTTGTAAAGTATGTAATAAAGATTTCAATGAATATAAAAAGACTATCCTAGAGAATATCTGCAAATAACTAAATCACAGACACTAAACTGTAGTACAGCAAAGAAAATGAAGTCCAATGAAAAGCTTTTACACAAAGAAAGAGAATATTTGGCCTATTATTAGCAATGGAAGTGAAAATATTGCTGACTCTTATAGCTGCAGGACCTTGTAAAATGACTTACCTCTGAAGAACTGCAGTGAATTTTCAGATCCCAAGGGAGAGAGCCAGATGTCTGTTATTATAAAGAGATGAAGTAATCTGTGTGTGTATGTGTAGAGGTGTGCATGTGTATGCTTAGATGTGCAAATATATACGGAATATATATGGTATGTATATACATGATATATATGTTAATATGTACATAATTATGAACAATACATAATTTATAATATATGGATAATATATATTTAAAGATTATATTGTTATTGTAAAGTCATTAAGTCATGTCTGACTCTCTGTGATCCCATGGACTTGAGCATGCCAGGCTTCCCTATCCTTCACTATGCTAGAGTATCTTCAAACTCATATCCACTGAGTTGATGATGCCAACCAACCGTCTCATCCTCTGTCGCCACCTTCACCTCTTGCCTTCAATCTTTCCCAGCATCAGGGTCTTTTCTAAGAGTTTCTTCTTTGCCTCAGATGGCCAAAGTATTGGAGTTTCAGCTTTAGCATCAGTCCTTCCAATGAATATTCAGGACTCATTTCCTTTATAATTGACTGACTTGATCTCCTTGCTGTCCAAGCAACTGTCAAGAGTCTTCTAAAACACCAGAGTTCAAAAGCATCAATTTTTGGCACTCAGCCTTCTTTATGGTACAACACTCACATCCATACATGACTACTGGGAAAACCATAGCTTTGACTATATGGACCTTTGATGGGAAAATAATGTCTCTGCTTTTTAATATGCTGTCTAGGTTTGTAAGAGTTTTTCTTCCAAGGAGCAAGCATGTTTTAATTTCATCAGCTGCAGTCACCATCTGCAGTGATTTTAGAGCTTAAGAAAATAAAATCTACCAAGGTTTTCATTGTTTTCTCATCTATTTTCCATGAGATGATGGGGTCTGATGTCATGATCTTAGTTTTTGGAGTGTTAAGTTTTAAGCCAACTTTTTAATTCTCCTCTTTCACCTTCATTAAGAGACCTTTAGTTCTTTGCTTTCTTCCATAAGGTGGTGTCATCTGCATATCTGAGGTTGTTAATATTTCTCCCAGCAATCTTGATTCCAGCCTGGCATTTTGCTTGATGTATTCTGCATAGAAGTTAAATAAGCAGGATGACAATATACAGCCTTGACATACTCCTTTACCAATTTGGAACCAGTCCATTGTTCCATGTTCACTTCTAACTGTTGCTTCTTGACCTGCATACGTGTTTCTCAGGAGGCAGGTAAGGTGGTTTGTTGCTCCCATCTCTTTAAGTATATTCCACAATTTGTTGTGATCCACACAGTCGAAGGCTTTAGCATAGTCAATGAAGCAGAAATAGCTTTTTTCTGGAATTCCCTTTTTCTATGATCCAACGGATATTAGCAATTTGGTCTCTGGTTCCTCTGCCTTTTATAAATCCAGCTTGTACACCTGGAAGTTCTTGGTCCACATACTGTTGAAGCCTAGCTCAAAGAATTTTGAGCATTACTTGCTGGCATGTGAAATGAGTGAAGTTTTTCAGTAGTTTGAACAATCTTTGGCATTGCCCTTCTTTGAGATTGGAATAAAAAGTTACTTTTTCCAGTCCTGTGGCCACTGCTGAGTTTTCCAAATTTGCTGGCATACTGAGTGCAGCATGTTCACAGCATCATCTTTTAGGATTTGAAATAGTTCAGCTAGAATTCCATCACCTCCACTAACTTTGTTTGTAGTAATGCTTCCTAAGGCCATCTTGACTTCACACTCCAGGATGTTTGGCTCTAGGTGAGTCACCACACCATCATGGTAATATGGGTCATTATGACCTTTTTTGTAAAGTTCTTTTGAGTATTCTTGCCACCTCTTCTTAATCTCTTCTGCTACCTTTAAATCCCTGCCATTTCTGTTCTTTATTGTGTGTATCTTTGCATGAAATGTCCCTTTGTATCTCCAATTTTCTTTAAGACATCACTAGTCTTTCCCATTCTATTGATTTACTCTATTTCTTTGCATTGTTCACTTAAGGCTTTCTTATCTCCCTTGTTATTCTCTGGATCTCTGCCTTAAGTTGGGTATATCTTTCCTCTTCTTCTTTGCCTTCACTTCTCTTCTAGTATATACAGTATATGTACAAACTATATGTGCAGAATATATATTTATATAATATATATACAAATTATATATTGCATATACACACATTATTATAGACTATCTCTATAGGATATTATAGTATACATTTACAGATGTATAAGTAAACATATATATATATAGAATATATGTACATCCATATCTAATTCAACATCTTTCTGCATATACATATATATATATATACACACACACAGCTAGATATATGATATATTTACTAGTGTATATACATACTAGTGTAGTTCAGTGTAATGTAAAAGGTAATTTTCTTAATAAGGAACATGTCTTCCAGTGATCTAGTTAGAAACATTTGGCAGTGATGTTGGCCATGATTATAAGTCAAGTCAAGAATGATAAAATGCATATAAAGGTATGGAAAACTTAAGGGGAAAGTTAGGTGGGCCGAGAGACGTAAGTGATTTATGTAGCTCTGTGGTTCCAAAGTGCTTCCCAGGTATCTCATCTGGTAAAGAGTCTGCCTGCAATGCAGGAGACCCTGGTTTGATTCCTGGGTCGGGAAGATCTGCTGGAGAAGGTATAGGCTACCCCCTCCAGTATTCCTGGGATTCCCCTGTGGCTCAGCTGGTAAAGAATCCTCCTGCAATGTGGGAGACCTGGGTTCAGTCCCTGGGTTGGGAAGATCCCCTGGATAAGGGAAAGGCTACTCACTCCAGTATTCTGGCCAGGAGAATTCCATGGAGTGTATGGTCCATGGGATCGCAGAGTCCAACAGAACTGAGTGAATTTCACTTTTACTTCATTGTTCAAGAAATTATAGTGTTGTTCCCAGGTTAGCAGAATTGATATTTTAGGATTGGTAAATATTCCTATTTGCTGTCTAGTTAGACATCCTTGGCCTTTGCTTGGGATTTAAAATTGAAAAGTGAAAAACCATATTTTACACTATGAAATATCATGATGTCTTTATTTCAGTTAAAATTACTTCTATTTTTTTAAATTTCTTCACACTCAACATTTTGTATGCTTTGTTATCTAACTCATGGGACACACATTTACCAATTATGCCTTACATCTCTGCAGTTCTTTGAAAAATATTCATATTCAGTTATCTTGTGTGCTCACAACAAATTGAAAGGATTAGTTTCTGATTATAAAGAAGAGTAAACTAAGAGTTAGAAGACAGTGGAACTTCTGACTAGAAGTCTTGTGGCATTTTCAACAGTGTACAAGCCTAGAAATCACTTTCTTAAGTAAGCTAGTGTGTACAAGGAGAGAAGATAGAACCTCTGCTAATATTTCATGAATTATATGATTTTTAATAACATTAGAGATTCTTTGAAAATAAGAATTCATAAATATTTACATGAAATAATATGTTTAAAGCCTCAAGTTTATGCTTCTGGCAGAGTTGCTTTTACGGCACTAATTCTCAAAGAGTCAATAATTATAAACAATGTAAAATATTGTTTAAAGTATTAGGAAACGTTTTTCTCATACATTTGGAAGTCAAAATTATGAACTAGATCTCACTGGGATAAAAGCAAGTTCTTGGGGGGCTATATTCCTTCCAGGGTCTTGGGGGAATCCATTTCCTTACCTTTTTCAGCTGCTAGAAGTTGGCCACATTTTTGACTTGTGACTTTGTTGTATCTTCAAAGCCAGTAGTATCTGCTTAAGTATTTCTAAAAATACTATCCCTCTGGTTATGATTCCTCTCCCTTCTTCTTCCACTTAAAAGGACTTCTGTACATACACTGGGCCTATCAGGAAAATCTTCCCATCTCAATAATCTCAGCTGATCAGTAACTTTAATCCCATATGTATCCTTAAATTTCCTTTCCTATATTTCAGGTACCAGTAATTAGAACGTGGACATGTTAGGGGGACTATTCTGCCAACCACATAAGGCCCAGGAAAGCCAAAGAGAGCAGGAAGATAATGGAGAGGGTCCAATGTTTGATGGAAGGAAATAAAGGAGTGAAATTCACATTCCCATGGCTTTTAGTCTAAAAGCAAATCCTAGTCTTTGCTGCATAGGAGGGCCATATGTCAAGCAGAAAGCTGCAGTGATATTGGTCTGCTCAGAGGATAGAGGTTAAGGCTGTTAAAATAGCAACAAATCTAGTGGGGAAATCACAGGGGAGGCAGCCACAGATCTTCATATAAAATTTACTCCAGTCTCTCCAATATCTGAACTGCATCTGTGTGAAGGAGACTACAAAGTAACAGATGGAAGTCTGAAATAAGTAATCAGAGATTTTAGGTACTTTCCACTATAGGGGAGAGGGGGCAGAATTTGGACTGCTATGGTTTTTCCAGTAGTCATGTATGGATGTGAGAGTTGGACTGTGAAGAAAGCTGAACATCGAAGAATTGATGCTTTTGAACTGTGGTGTTGGAAAAGACTCTTGAGAGTCACATGGACTGCAAGGAGATCCAACCAGTCCATTCTAAAGGAGATCAGTCCTGGGTGTTCTTTGGAAGGAATGATGCTAAAGCTGAAACTCCAGTACTTTGGCCACATGATGCGAAAAGCTGACTCATTGGAAAAGACCCTGATGCTGGGAGGGATTGGGGACAGGAGGAAAAGGGGACGACAGAGGATGAGATGGCTGGATGGCATCACCAATTCAATGGACGTGATTTTGAGTGAACTCCGGGAGATGGTGATGGACAGGGAGGCCTGGCGTGCTGTGATTCATGGGGTCACAAAGAGTAGGACATGACTGAGTGACTGAACTGAACTGATCTCTTAAAATAAACAAGAGTAAATAAAGAAAGCAGAATCAACATTTTCTACAATATATCAACCACAATACCCAGTTACACCTCAAATTTATTCCACATGTGAGGAAATAGGAAAGTAGTAAAGAAAAAGGTACTTATAAGTCAATACTAAGATGCCTGAGATGACAGAATTAGGATATAAAGGCTGTAAATCAAATTAATATAGATATATGTCCAAGGTGTTAAAATACTAGCATTACTTGTGAAGAGAAGGAAATACTAATGACAAAACTAAAACTATAAAAAGTAAGGAAAAATACTCAAACATAAGTCATCGGAAATTAGTTTACTGAGTGAGCTTAATAGAAAACTACACATAGGAAAACAAAGGGTCAATTACTTGAAAGTAAAATAGTAGAACCTATACAATTTGCAGAATACAGAGCAATTCATGACTGAAAGAAATAAACACAGCTGCAGTGACCTGTGGGAAAACATCAAATCACAAACATATGTAATTCGAGTCCCAGAAGGAAAACAAGGAGAGACAGAGGTTATAAAAATTAAGTAAATAATGATTCCCTAATTTGTTTAAAAATATCAACTTACAAACTCAAAAAACTAAGCAAACACTAAGCAGGATAAATTTAAATGCATTATAAAAGCAAAATAATTAAACTGACATCTGGCTTCTCAAAAACATAGTAAGTAAGGCAACAATGTAGAAACATTTGCAAAAATCTCAATGAAAGAAAGTGTGACCAATGATTTTACATTCATTCACGCTGTCCTTCAGTTATCAGGGTTTTAGGAAACAAAACCAGGTTTACACATGAAGGTATTTTTTTTTTTTAACCATAAGTACTTCTTGAGAGTGATCACTAGGAAAACTAAAGGAAAAAGGACTGATGATATGAGTCAGAAGAAAAGAGGTCAGAATCTTCTATGCTATGACAAAGTTTAGCAGTCATAGATTGGCCAGACACAGGCTCCACATCAGAAACTGGGAGAAGGATTAGATCTGCAGCCTTCATGGACCACCTCAAGATCCTCAGTGTGTCTTGTGATTTGGGGTTTAGGTTGCATGTCCCCAAGATTGGCCCATCAGAGAGTTGGGGAGCAGGATACACCTTCAGGAGTTCATCTGGTCCAGGCCTCTTGCCTCTGGCTCACTCTTGGTATTGCACATCCTATGGATTTAGACAAATGTATAATGACATGTATCCATCATCATGGTATCATATGAAATAATTTCATTGTCTAAAAACCCCCAGTACTCTGCTTATTCATCTTCCTTCCCCTTAGACCCTGGAAACCACTGGTCTTTAAATTGTCTCTATAGTTTTGCCTTTTCAAAAATGTAATAGATGGAATTATGCAGCTTGTAGCCTTTTCACATTGTCATCTTTTACTCAGTAATTTGCATTTACTCCATGTCTTTTAATGGCTTGGTAGCTGATTTCTTTTTAACATTGAATAATATTCCATTGTATGGATTTGCCACCTTTTATTTATACATTCACCTAATAAAGGATGTCTTGTTTGCCTCCATGTTTTGGCAATTATGAATGAAACTGCTATAAATACTGTGTGCAGATTTTTGTGTGGGTTTAACCCATTCAGGTAAATACCAGGGACCATGATTGCTGGATTATGTGGTAAGAGTACATTTATTTTGTAAGAAACTACTAAGCTGTCTTCCAAAGAGGCTGTACCATGTTTCATTCCTACCAGCAGTGAATGATAATTCTTTTGCTCTGCATCCTTATCAATGTTTGGTGTTACCAGTGTTTTGGATTTTGACCATTCTAAATAGGTGTTCAGTAGCATCTCAGTGTTGCTTTAATTTGCATTTGCCTGAGACATATGATGTGGAACATCTTTTCCTATGCCTGTTTGTATCTGTATTTCTTCTTTTGTGTGGTGTCTGTTGAGATTCTTCATCACTATTTAAGATTGTACCAAAGGCATTAGTCAATGAAACTAGACAAGGGAGAAAAAATCAACTTGAGGCATAATAATGGGTAAAGAAATGAAGCTAAAAAATAAAATAAAATGCTATAATGATATATCTAAAAGTCTCTAAGGAGTCGATGATAAAACTAGTTGAAACAATAAAAGCATTCAGTACGATAGCAGGATGTAAAAATAATGTACAAAAATTATTAGCTTTCATATATAAATACAATTGCTGGTTGGGAGAAATAATAATAGAAAAAAATACCATTTACAATAGCATCAGAAAAAAAAGTACTTTCTTAGGAACAAAACGAATCTTAGAAGTGTAAAATTTATGTGAAGAAAATGGTAAAACATCTTGAAAGAAACAAGTAGACCTGGACACATTGAAATATATGCCCTGTCCTTGCATATAAAGAATAGACATCATAAAGATGTCTGTTAGCTCTTCTAATTTATAAATGTAATGTGATCCTAATAAAAGACTTATATATACTTAAACAAAGCTTGGTAGGGCTTCCCAGGTAGTGCTATTAGTAAAGTATCCACCTGCTAATGCAGGAGACACAGATTTGATCCCTGGGTCAGGAAGATCCTCTGGAGGAGCAAATAGCATCCTACTCCAGTCTTCTTGCCAAGAGAAATCCATGGACAGAGGTGCTTGGTGAGCTAGGCTGGCAAGTCCATAGGGTTGCAAAGAGTCAGACACACTGATTGTCTGAGAACAGCAGAGTTTGGTGAGTTGATACTAAAGACAAGTCATAATCAAATTTTATAGAAAACAGTTATGCAAGTTGAAAAGGAAAACTACTGGAATGGATTAACCCTATTAGACGTTAAAACATACTGTAAAGTGCCATTTAATAAAACAGAATAGTGCTGATATAAAAAATAGTGTGATGGAATAAAATTGCCAGAAGGTGACCCAAACACACATGCAAAGTCAATATATATGATTAATATGGCATCTTAAAACACTAGAAGATGGATTTTAAAAAAACATAGTGTTGGCAACCTATGAGCCAACACATGCCAAGTACTTACATCAGCACCATTTGCTTCAGCACTGTTCCGTTCTAGGAGAAGAGTTCTGGTGCTGGGAGGGAGGAGCACAAACTCTAAGGGAAGAGTCAGCTTGGACTTAAACTCGGGGTTTCTGTCCAGCAACGTGGGACTTGCCCCTACTCCCCAGTAAGGCGGTGACAGCTACTGAACAGAAGGGACACACTGGAGCCCCGTTGGTTCTAGCCCCTCCCCTCCATATCCAGCTCAACCTTCTACCAAGGTGAAAGCTGCCAGCAAACCCTGAGGAAAGATGCGACTTGTACTTGTATCAAATCCAGCTTTCCCACCAAAGCCACTGGACAAGTATGGACTGATAGGGATGCGCCCACACAACGACACCCTTTCAAGATGCGGTAGAATACCGTTCCTCGTAATTTCATAGAGAAAGTTAAGATAAATGAGAAGAAGGAGGAGTTTGTGTCAATTGAAAGAACAAGATGAAAACCCCTCGGGAAAAAGTAATAAAACAGAAATAAGAAGTTTACCAGATAAAGAATTCAAAACATTAGTAATGTTAACTGAATTAGGGAAGACTAGATGAACACAGTGGAAATTTTAACAAGGAACTAGAAAATATTTTTTTTAAAACTGTCAGAAATGAAAAAAATAATGGAAATGAAAACACAATAGAAGGAATTAATAGCAGACTAGGTGATACAGAAGAACACATAAATAATATGAAAGATAGAATAATTAAAATCACCCAAATAAGAGCGAAAAACACAAACTTTAAAAAATGAGAAGAGTTTAAGGGACCTCAGAGACAACATCAAGCATTTGCATTGTAGGGGTCCCAGAAGCAGAAGAGAGAAAAGGGTTGAAAATGTATCTGACAAAATAATGACTAGAAACTTCCCAAACCTATAGCAGGAAACAGATATGAAAGTCAAAGGAGAGATGGTCCCAGACAACATGAATCCAAACAGACCCACACAAATACATATCATAAATAACATGGCAAAAGTTAAAGAGAGAATTCCAAACGCAGCAAGAGATAAGCAAAGAATCATTAACAAGGGAAAACCTATAAGGCTATCAGCTGATTTTTCTGCATAAATTTTGCAGGTCAGAGGGAGTGGGATGATAAATCCAAAGTGCTGACAGGGAAAGAACCTGCAACTAATGAAAATCTAACCAGTCCATATAGAATTGAAAGAGAAAAAATAATTTCTCAGGCAAGCAGAAACTAAAAGCATTCATCAATAATAAATCAATCCTAAAAGAAATGTTAAAGATTCTTCCTTAAGTGGAAAGGAAAAGGCTATAGCAAGAAGTGAGAATCTACAAACTATAAATGCTGCAGAGGATGTGGTGAAAAGGGAACCCTCCTACATTTTGGTGGGAATGTAAATTGATACGGCCACTGTGGAAAACTATTTGGAGGTTCCAAAAAACCTGGGACTAGAACTATCATATGGAGAAGGCAATGGCAACCCACTCCAGTACTCTTGCCTGGAGAATCCCAGGGATGGGGGAGCCTGGTGTGCTGCTGTCCATGGGGTCGCACAGAGTCGGACATGACTGAAGTGATTTAGCAGCAGCAGAACTACCATATGACTCGACAATCTCACTACTGGGCATATACCCTGAGAAAACCATAACTGAAAGAGACTCACGTACCCTTACACAATTGTTATTTGTGAATTTTTTTATGATAGTCACTTTGACTAGTGTGAGATGATACCTCATTGTAGTTCTGATTTGCATTTCTCTAATTGGTAATGTTGAACATCTTTTCACATGCTTCTTGGTGATCTGTATGTCTTTTTTGGAGAAATGTCTATTTAGATCTCCTGCCCATTTTTTGACTGAATTGTTTGTTTTCATGATATTAAGCTGCATGAGTTGTTTGTAAATTTCATAGGCTAATCCCTTGTTGGTTACATCATTTGCTAGTATTCTCTCCCATTCTGTGGGTTTTCTTTTCATTTTGTTTATGATTTCCTTTGCTGTGCAAAAGTGTTTGAATTTAATTAGTTCCCATTTGTTTTTTTTTGTTTTTATTTCCATTACTCTAGGAGAGAGATCAAAAAAGGTATTGTGGCAATTTATGTCAGAGTGTTCTGCCTAATTTTTCCTTGAAGAGTTTGATAGTATCTTGTCTCACATTTAGGTCTTTAACAATTTTAATTTTATTTTTGTATGTGGTGTTAAAGAATGTTCTAATTTAAGTATTTACATGTAGCTGTCCAGTTTTCCTAACACCATTTATTGAAGAGACTCGTTAAATGTCAATGGACTAAATGCTCCAATCGAAGTACATAGAGTGGCTGAATATATGCCAACATAAGACCTGTGTATATGTTGCTTATAAGAGACTCACTTCAGAGCTGAGGCACATACAGAAAGAAAGTGAGGGACAGAAAAAGATATTTCAAACAAGTGGAAATAACAAGGAATATGGGGGTCGCCATACTGATATCAGAGAAAACAGACTTTAAAACAAAGTTTTCTAACAGAAGACAATGAAGATTGAGATGTAATAATCTAGGAATCAATACAAAAAGAAGATATTATACTCGCTAACATATATGCATCCAAAATAGAAGCACCTAAATATCTAAAGCAAATATTTACAGATATAAAGAAAGAAATTGATATTAATACAATAATAGTAACACCTCACTTACATCAATTCATGATAAAAATTCTCATCAAAGTTGTTATACAGAGAATATATCTCAAG
>SJXQ01010521.1:226207-265023 GCA_006408695.1 Aepyceros melampus | reverse complement strand
AAGAATTGATGCTTTTGAACTGTGGTGTTGGAGAAGACTCTTGAGAGTCCCTTGGACTGCAAGGAGATCCAACCAGTCCATTCTGAAGGAGATCAACCCTGGGATTTCTTTGGAAGGAATGATGCTAAAGCTGAAGCTCCAGTACTTTGGCCACCTCATGCGAAGAGTTGACTCATTGGAAAAGACTCTGATGCTGGGAGGGACTGGGGGCAGGATAAGAAGGGGACGACTGAGGAGGAGATGGCTGAATGCATCACTGACTTGATGGACGTGTGTCTGAGTGAACTCTGGGGGATGGTGATGGACAGGGAGGCCTGGCGTGCTGTGATTCATGGGGTCGCAAAGAGTCAGACACGACTGAGTGACTGACCTGACCTGAACTGGACTGATAGTGCTGTGAAAGTGACGCACTCAGTATGCCAGCAAATTTGGAAAGCTTAACAGTGACCACAGGACTGGAAAAGATCAGTTTTCATTTCAATCCCTAAAAAGATAATGCCAAAAAATGCACAATCTACCGCACAATTTCATTCATCTCACATGCTAGTAAGGTAATGATCAAAATTCCCCAAGCTAGGTTTCAACAATACGTGATCTCTGAAAGTCCACATGTTCAATCTGGATTTAGAAAAGGCAGAGGAACCAGAGATCAAATTGCCAATATCCACTGGATCGTCAAAAAAGCAGGAGAGTTCCAGAAGAACACCTATTTCTGCTTCATTCACTATGCCAAAGCCTTTGACTGTGTGGATCACAATAAACTGTGAAAAATTCTGAAAGAGATGGGAATACCAGACCACCTGACCTGCCTCTTGAGAACCTATATGCAGGTCAGGAAACAACAGTTAGAACTGGACATGGAACAACAGACTGGTTCCAATAGGAAAAGTTGTACGTCAAGGCTGTGTATTGCCACCCTGCTTTTTTAACTTATATGCAGAGTACATCATGAGATACGCTGGGCTGGATGAAGCACAAGCTGGAATCAAGATTGCTGGGAGAAATATAAATAACCTCAGATATACAGATGACACCACCCTTATGGCAGAAAGTGAAGAACTAAAGAGCCTCTTGATGAAAGTGAAAGAGGAGGGTGGAAATGTTTGCTTAAAGCTCAACATTCAGAAAACTAAAATCGTGGCATCTGGTTCCATCACTTCATGGGAAATAGATGGGGAAACAGTGGAAACAGTGTCAGACTTTAGTTTTCAGGGCTCGAAAATCACTGCAGATGGTGATTGCAGCCATGAACTTTAAAGATGCTTACTCCTTGGAAGGAAACTTATGACCAAACTAGATAGCATATTCAAAAGCAGAGACATTACTTTGCCAACAAAGGTTCATCTAGTCAAGGCTATGGTTTTTTCCAGTAATCAAGTATGGATGTCAGAGTTGGACTATAAAGAAAGCTGAACATCATAGAATTGATGGTTTTGAACTGTCGTGTTGGTGAAGACTCTTGAGAGTCCCTTGGACTACAGGGAGATCCAACCAGTCCATCCTAAAAGAGATCAGTCCTGAGTGTTCATTGAAGGACTGATGTTGAAGCTGAAACCCAATCCTTTGGCCACCTGATGTGAAGAATCTACTCATTTAAAAAGAACCTGATGCTGGGAAAGATTGGAGGCAGGAGGAAAAGTGTATGACAGAGGACGAGATGGTTGTATATCGTCACCAACTCAATGGACATGAGTTTGGGTAAACTCCGGGAGTTGGTAATGGACAGGGAAGCTTGGTGTGCTGCAGTCCATGGGGTCACAAAGAGTAGGACATGACTGAGCAACTGAACTGATCTGCACTGATAGTGTACAAAAAGCACAGGCATTTTATGTGTTGTAACTTTGAAAATGTAATATACGACTAAATTTACCTTTTCTTTAGTTTAGGAATACTTACCAGAGGAACATTCTCCTATATTCTACCTATCTGTGATGTTACTTTAACTTAAAATTTGAGGATTTATCAGAACCCTTAACTGAACTAGACTGTCAAGGCATTTCCATTTTTTCTTCTCTCCTTTCCTTCTCTGATAGCCATGCCTGAAATTTTCACATCAATCAAAAATAGTTTAAGGAAATGTATACTTCAATAGTGTTAATGATTCCCATATTAAGGGTCCCTACTCTTGATTTCACTCTTAAAAATGAGGATTTTTTGTTGTTGTTAATAAAAGAGCAACAGCCTTAAGTTGCAGGAAATGATTCTATTTTTGACTTTATAGCAGTAAAATGTTTATTTTTGAATGGGCTATTTTGAATGCCATATAAGGATAACATAACATGATTCAAATGGATGAAGCAGGTTGGAAGTTTAGTTTAACTCCTTTCCTGTAGTAAGCATTATATATGTCAGTAGATTACATATATAACCTTGCCTTGCAGTCTTGTAGTAGATATCTCAGTGGCCTGAGCCTTAACTGAGCAATTCCCAAGTTCTTAGAATAACATGTTTAACTCCTGTCAATGCTGAATCTTCCCTTTATTTACTTATTTTTAGTATGCCAAGTGTTTATCATTGTGTCACAGTGCTGAGATGTTATTCTTGGTCATACTAGAACCATGAATATCTCTAATAGATGTACTGTTTCCTCATTGTCCTACAATTGGCCAGTATATATGAATACTGATCAAATTTTTTAAATAGTTAATGACCCTTTTGAGAGATTTTTGCAGTTCTTTTGACGTTTTATTAAACACACTCCTATTTACCTTTTGTTGTTTCACTTGGAACTGTAACTGTTTGGAACATGCTGTTTCTATTTATCTTTCTTACTTCATCTTAGATCATTTTCCAAAACCAAGAATCTATTACCAGTTGCTGGGAAATGAGGGATGAGTTTACTTCTGATGAAGATTATGGGGAGAAGGAAGTTCTAATACATGCTAACCTCTTTTTAGTCTAGACTTGTGACTATATTTCATTTAAAGTTTTCTTCCTTTTTGGATTTTTTTTTTTTATTTTTAAGTGGCTGTGTCAAACATAAAAAAAAAAAAAAAAAACCCTGTCTACTTTGCATGTTGTGGGTGAGTTTGAGAATTAGTACAGTCTTCTAAATCCATTCCCATCTTCTTTGGCATGATATTTCAAGATATTTTCATTCTAAACCTGGGAAAAAATAAATACAGCTAAATGTCACCCAAAGTAAAAAATTGTGCCAAGATTTAGGGGGACCAATTTACAATAGAAGTCATCTAAGCAAATTCATACACTTATACGTCCTTCCACTTATTCTCTCTACCCCCAAAAATATTGGTTAGTTTTAATATTAATATTATAATATCATAGCTAATGAATTTGCATTTTATTCTATATCCGTGTTTAATATGCACTCATTGTATGTAACAAGTATTATTTCACAGAAGGTGAATATTTTCTTCTAGTGAATCTTTTTAAAGTACTATTGCAACTTCAAATTTTTTTAATTTTTATTTTTTATTGAAGCATAGTCAATTAACAACGTTGTGATAGTTTTGGACGTACAGCAAAGTGATTCAGTTATACATACACATGTATCTATTCTTTTTCAAATTATTTTCCCTTTTAGCCTGTTATATAATATTAAGCAGAGTTCCCTGTGCTATACAGTAGGTCCTTGTTAGTTGTCCATTTTAAATATAGCAGTGCATATATGTCAATTCCAAACTCCCTAACTAATATTATCAAATATTACTTAATTATATGTTTAGAACATTTTGGAGAGTAGAGAAGAAAATTCATAATTTTACAATGACAGTCAATAGAAAAATAGGATTTGATGTTCAGAAATTCACTTTACAAGCAACATTTTAATATTATAATATTTGTAAAGAGAATACTAGTTTAATTTGTTAAAAACAGTAGCTAGATACCAATAACTCTATATTTATGTTTTATTTTTTCTCTATTTTTTATTATATATTTCTAATGGGAGGGTCAGAATACAGACCTTTTAAAAAGCCTTCATAAATGAATAGTACAATTTTTCTATAAATATAGCTAGAAAAAATTCTGTAAAAGCTTATGAACCCAAGCAAAATCAGTTCCTGACTGGCAAAATGGACATCTGAGCACTCAAACTCAATGGGCTTTATGTTGGCTAATTAGAATTCAAAATGTAATGTCAGTTGACTCATCATTTCATTAAGCTGCTATGCAATCTTCCAATAATGCTCATTAATGTTGGAATGGACCTTTGAAACTACAAAGTGTTTTGTCAATATTAACCCATCTTCCTAACACCATGAAACCATATATTTCTTAGTGCTTTTATTCCCATTTTACAGAAAGAGGGAGGGAGCGTACACAGCAATATAGAATAGTTCAATAATTCGGAACAGAATAAAAAGTCATTAATAGCATTGAAAAAACTAATGAAGAAGGTTAGAAGATCTCCATTTAGTGGTCTATTTCAACTTCCATGATATTAGGGCATTGGGGAAATTTTCTAAGTCTGGTTTCTGTGAATGTTTAGCCTTTCCAGGGATATTATAGCAGACAAGGATACAGAAATAGAGCTTATGCGTGACAGTTATAGGCTTATTTGCATGCCACTACACCCTCTTGGAAAAATGCCACATGGTAATATTATCTCACTCTTGCATTGTACAGAGTAGTTTATATTGTTTTTTATAAGTATTATATTATTTTATTCTCACCATGAATAAAGTACTTGAATGATTCCTGATATGGTCAAAAAGCTCAGATAGAAGGCATTACATATACACACAAATTAATTTAGAAAGAAACAAAAACCATTGAATCAGTGATGTTGAAAACAATTTGTAAATTCCTGAATTCTAACCAATTCTTCATGAAATATTATTATAATAATTTGTCAGTGTAAATATAACCCAATGAGCATTTTCCTGCATATAGATTACAAATCACTTCCTGAAGAATAGTCAAAAGAGCCCAAATATAGAGTGTCCAAGAACTGCTCAAAAGCTGATATTTTCTCTGGAGGGTTAATATCCAGGTATGCAGACTTTGTTTATTACACTACATAATCAGTCTAAATTCCTTCTAGAATAGTAAATCTATGTATAAAAATTTAGTCAAATTCACCAGAACCATATTGCATCTTAAGAAAGGTAGATTTTGCAAGTTAATCCTTTGTCAAAGAACTGAAGTGTGTAATAGGGTTTAACAAAGTCATGACACATACCCAAGGGAGGATATGTGTGAAAGAAAGACATTGTTAGAAGGTTGAAAGAGAAACTAAACAGCTAATTTGATTTGTTACTGTAATAGCAGGCAAGATTTGAACAATTATTTCATTTTCTTTATTTTCATATTTTATATATGAACAGATAGTAGCTGAGAGCCCTTTAAAGTTTGAGCAAAGTAAGAGTATTTTTTGCTGAGAGGAAAGGAACTTCTTGATGTTTGAGGTTCTTCTTTCTAAAAATGTGTGAAACTGATTTTTTAGATGGTTGTGTTGTGAGTCAATGTTCAGTCATGTCCAGTTATCTCAATTTCTTGGGTTTGAAACACTGAAGTGGAAGACATGTAGAGAAGACTGCCAAGTGTTCATTTCTTGGCTAGAAAACAAATCTCTCTCTCTCTCTCTCTCTCTCTCTCTCTCTCTCTCTAAGCCTACATCTCCATTTTCTCTTCTTTTTTCACATATACAAAATCTTATGTACCCAGGTGAATTATTTTGTTACAATGGGGTGTACATTATTTGAGTTATCACTAAGAAATTATATTTTTCTTCCAGCCTAACAATGGTCACATTGCAATATCTCTTTTTAGAACAGACTATATGTATGGAGTCAAATACAACAAGGGAAGTTGCCTTTGACTCTCTTCAAAAAATCTTTGCATTTCTGGAATCACATCTAAATATAAACATATTTAATATACATATAAAATACACCAAGTGATTTAAGACTAGCTGGCTGGCAGACATGAATGTCTCATTTCTGATTATGATATTAACTGGAAACTGGTATATCTTTAGCACCAAAGGAGGACACCAGGGTTTGTGAGTGTTTTGGCTAGGGATAAAGCCATTACGATGTCCCTGATTACCCCCATGCTATGGATCCACATTCTTTTTAATAGTAAATAATAGTAATAATAAGAAATACTTATACAGCTGTTATTAAAGCCATTTCTTATTTCAAACACATCATATGTGTTTTCTAATTGAGTGTTTGTAACAAGTCTTTGAGATAGGTTCCTTTATTTATCTACATTTTAGGGATAAGGAAACTGTGGCATGGAAAGCTGATATAACTTTATTACCATGAATATTAGCCCCATACCATAATGTGGATCCTCAGTGAGTTATGCTAGTGAAGTGAAAGTCACTCAGTCGTGTTTGACTCTTTGTGACCCCATGGACTATACAGTCTATGGAATTCTCTAGGCCAGAATACTGGAGTGGGTAGCCTTTCCCTTCTCCAGGGGATCTTCCCAACCCAGGGATTGAACCCAGGTTTCCTGCATTGCAAGTAAATTTTTTACCATCTGAGTCATAAGGGAAGCCCAAGAATACTGGAGTGGGTAGCCAATCCCTTCTCCAGAAGATCTTCCCAACCCAGGAATCTAACTGGGGTCTCCTGCATTGCAGGAGGATTCTTTATCAACTGAGGTATTAGGGAAGTGAGTTATGCTAGTCCATGTGTCAAGCATTTTTTACATAGACTAGGAATAGCCTGGTGCCTAGGACCAATGCAAGCCCAACAGCCTTCTCTTTTGCCTTATCCATTTATGGCCAATAAATGAGCTTCAGATGTTAATACTGTAATGATAAGGAAATACCAATCCAGAGTATCGTAATAGTAAGAAACAGAAACTGATGAGAAGAATAAGAAAGAGAAAAAAAAAAAGTCCCAATTCAAAGAAACATCTACCCTAGGCCTTTTCAAGCCTGAGCAGGGATGCCACTTAATAGCCATCTCAGCTAAGCAAAGTAGAGGAAAAACAGAAAGAGGGAGAAATGGAGGGAGGGAGGGAGCGTGGTAAGAGAGATAAAAAGAGAGAGAGGCTGAGGCTTTGCCACATTGTCGGTTTATAAATATTGCAGGCTTCTCAAGAGAGCTTCCAAAGTAAGAAAATAGCTTAGATGCTTCTGACTTAATCAAGTGGGGAAAGAATCAATCTAGACAGCAAAAGCCAGATTAAAAAAGGGAGTGAGAAATAATTCCTCTAGACTAAGCAAACTCAAAGACATTGCAAAAGAAGAAATGCCAGGGCCAAGTAGTCATAGTTGTGTGTGTTTACAAGTCCATAACAATAGCTGTAGCATATCCTCATGCCACTGTCATTTATAACTATCTAGAATTCAAGAACCTACTACACATCAGATAGAGAGTCCATGATCATAGATAGACAGGGGCTTAATTTAGATGTCAAGATCTTCCTGACCTGGACAATTCAAGGTCACAGTCACTTGCCGGGGGCCACTGTGAGGAACTCCGCCCATGGCAAAGGTCATGAGGAAGGAGGCTTGGCATACGCAAAGGCATGATCAAGCCTCAGGAAACCCCCTGTTCCCGAGCATCTACCCCTAAAACCAGAGTTTGTTTTATGCTCTCACCTACACCTCTGACTTTACAGGGGGCTCTCCCCTATAACCATTTCTCTCGGAGAAGGAGTTAACTTGCAGCTCCAGTTAATAAAAATTCCTGGGTGTGACAAGAGTGTTTCAGCTTACTCCTCTGAAAGTTATCTAGTCTGTCTGTATAGGTTCGTCCAGTCACGTGTGATTGTTTACAGCCTCCCAACAGTGAGAGGCATAAGATGTTTTAGACTTTAAAGGCAGATTCTTTTGGGAAGTTAGAATTTATTAGTATAGTGGGTTGATTAGGAATTATATTGGTGAAGGGTTTTTCATTTGTTGTGCCAATAATTGCTACTAATTCCCTGCCCTGGGTGTGACAAGGGTGTCTCAGGTCAAACCTCTCTGCTGACAAACTAGCTCGTGTGATAGGATTATCCATACTGCTGCCACTATGCACATGATTGTTTACTACCTCTCAACCAAAACAGTACAGAGAGTTTGGGGGTATTTTGAAGGTCTTAGTTAGCATAGGGCTTTTCTCATTGTTGAGTCAATGATTGCCGCCAGGCCTCCATGTCCTTAGGCACCTGGGAATATATTAATCAGTGTATTTGGAATATAGAAAAAGAAATATAGTAGTTTTTGATGTTAGCAATACTAGACTTTTTGAGTTAATGAATTTTCTCCTTTGTTATAGATCACTGTACTTTGTTATCAATCACTGTGTCTTTGCTATGTAAAAATATAACTTTATCACTCAGAGGTTAAAGCGTCTGCCTCCAATGCGGGAGGCCCAGGTTCGATCCCTGGGTCGGGAAGATCCCCTGGAGAAGGAAATGGCAACCCACTCCAGTATTCTTGCTTGGAGAATCTCTTGGACTGAGGAGCCTGGTGGGCTGCAGTCCATGGGGTCACAAAGAGTCAGACACGACTGAGTGACTTTACTTACTTACTAAGACTAAATAGATCTTAAGGGGAACATTGGTGAAGGGATTTCATTTGTTGGGCAGATGTTTTGCTGCTAAATGTCCATATTCCCTTCCCTTATAATGAATATAACTAGCATATAAGAGAAATAAGTATTAACCTTTAAGATTGATCATGTTAACCTTGGGTTGAATAAATTCCTTTCTTGATTTTAACTCACTACACCCTCACCCTATAGGAATGTAAATTTATTTGGAGGGTGGTGCCTGGTTTAAGAAAAAACACCCTTGGAATCAGGGTGTTTGGTTATCAGAAAGAAAGGGTCATAAAGTGTCAGCAGGCCTCATGGCCAGAAGATGATGTAAAACCCCTAAGACCTTTTTTTATGTAAAGCACCTGATTTTGATAAAGGTCAGGACTGCTGACCCCCCATGTGACTCTGTATTCATCCCTATGTGTAACAAAAAGGTATATAAGCAAACCTGAAAATAAAGAAAGTGGGATCAGTTTCTGGAAAGGCTGATTCCCCCCGTGTCGTTCTTTCTTTCCCTTTTTGGCTGAATTCCCATCTGGGGAGGGGTCCTCACCAAGCCTACTAATTATGCCTGGGCTTCTAAGATCGGACCTGGGAGGCCTCAGTGCCTCCTCTCCGTCGGGAGAACGGAAAGACGCCTGTGGCCTACGTAGGTGGTGATTGGTATTCCACATAAACCAAGTTATTCAACCTTCTTTTCTCCATCTAAATTTTCCTACTATACTATTATTTCCTAATCTAATCTTATATTTCTAAATAAGTGTTTTTCTTGCCTATCCGTCTCCACCTTCGAATCACCCTGGATCCACCGTGGCTGGACGCCGGCAGTCACTCAAAGTCTTGACCCCAGGTAATATCAGTAAATCTAGAAATACAATGCTCCCAACAACAGTCTGTTCGTTTCTGGAACTATAGTTAACAACACATGCAATTTACCATTTTCATACACATCCGCTCCCCGCACTCAGTTTTTAGATTTAAAATTTTCAATTGAATTCACAAGTGAGTAATTAAATGCCTGCCGCATGTCTAGTGTTCTGGGAAAGAATAGGTTCATAAATTTCACCCAGCAACATGAGCTTGTTGGTAATAACTGCTAGTTTATGGTCTTTGGCCTGAATTGACTTGAAATGTTGTCTACTTGAAAAAATTGTGATTCAAGTACATAGACATATTGGTAATCTTCCAATAGCTCCGAGTCTAACTGGTTCCTGTTCTATGTTCAATTTGCTTAAAAGCTGACTGTGATTACTGGGAGCAAGTTTTTCCACTCCAAACATAGTGATTCTGGGCATTAAGGTAGTATCTTCACAAAGCATTATCAAATTCTAAAGGGATCCTATGGACAAATACTGTCATGATCTCATTGGTATGTACAATTTTTGTGCACAGCTCCATAGCGCTCTGTGCTTTCATTAAAAGATATTTGTATGGAGAGTTGTGCAATACAACACATGCCACGGCGTGGAGAAGAAACAGACTTAAAGTCCTCTTTTGAAGTCTCTTTTTTAAGAGACCAAATAAATCCTGATGTGTTTGGATCTGAGTATAAAAATTCTAGCTCTGTTTGGTCTGTTGATATTACTTGTAACTTTGGCTTCCCCTTAGGGTGAATTAGAGGTGAGGCTGCAATAAAGAAACAACAAAAATAAACTGAAACAAAAGAAATCGATTTAAATATAGTATTAATCATTTAAAATTATGTAATGGGTTTTCAAAGTTATCCTGGTAGAGTCATAAGTACTCATGGTTAACTAATGTCTTCAATGAAACAAGGAAAAATAAACACATACGTACACACACACACACTGTATTTCAAAATGACAAGATACAGTTATTCTCAGTCTGTTGAGAAGTGATTCAGGGGTTATAATAAAAACTGTCAGTGTACTGTCCCGGCTTTATTCAAGGTGAAAATATCACTTTAATCACTTTCAAAAAAATGTGATCTTTTCTGTACTTCTGCTTATTCACTATGACTGAGAAATATAGTTTGCACTAAATTTTGCATAATGAACATGGCAATGTCATAGAAAACAAAGCATTATGATTCCAAGTCCCTCCTAATCCATAATTCTTTTGGAAATATCTATTATATAAATATGAATGACAAAGAACTTGGGGGTTAGTGTTCTTCATGAAAGAGTATTTGTCATTTTTCTAATGAAGATTTACTGATTATGACTAACCAAGAAGGGGCAAAGATATTTCATATAGATGGCAGCTCTAACAAATATATTTGTAAATATGGCTCTGGCCAGTAGTAAGTAGCAAAGTTAATAGCACTCAAACAAGGTGGATGGGTAATCAGAATTTCTACTCTTACTAAGTAGTTTGAAGTTTATTGCTATTTCAGATATTCTTTGGTTTCTCCAAACTAGTCACATGCCAAATATCCAGAGCTCAGATATGAGTGTATGAATTGGCACCATTTAAGGATTTAAAGTAAAAGATAATTATGTCCAGTGACAAAGCAGCAAACATTATTTTGAGAGCGTTCATTTTGTTTCTCAAAAACGTTAACCATCATTAATAGAAACAAAATAAAAGACAGCAACTTGGCATCAGAAGTTAGAGTTAGAGACAATAGGAGTAGAGCAAAGTTGATTGGTCCAAGAGCAAGGACAGTCAAAATATTTAAACATCTAGAATCATGATGATGATAATGATATATTACTTCTTGAGCTGCACATTAAGATCACCAGACTCTAAACCAAACTAATTAAATGATAAATGTTGGGGAGCTGAAGGGACTTAGGGCCAGGCATTTAATATTTTTTAAAGCTCCTCAATACTTCTTTTAATGGCAAGCCAGGGTCGAGAAATTCTATTTTAGGGCAGTGATTATCAAACAGTAATGTTCATATGAATCACTTGGGACTCTTGTTAAGATAAAGGTTTTGATTCAGTAGGTCTGAGATGAGGTCAGAGATTCTGCAATTTCTAACAAGCTCTTGGGTGATGGTGATGGTGTTGGTTGTGGACTGTAATGGGTAGGCATGTGAAGTGGGAAGTACACAATGAAGAAGGGATACTTCATGTGTGTAAGAGGGAAAGACATTCAGTGAATCCAAGATGACTCTTTTGGGTTCATCTTGATGTGAACTGGAGACAGGAGAAGGCCTTTATGATCTTGTTCCATTTCACCATTAGCTCAAAATACTACACATGTAAATGGACTGTTAAATTCTTGAGCAGCTATATCAAACTGCCGTGCTGTCTGTCCTCTTTAGTCAGTGTTCTGCAAGATTCCTTCCTGAAAGTAGCAGCTTCCCTGGTGGCTCAAATGATAATGAATCTCCCTGCAATGCAGAAGACCCCAGTTTTATTCCTGGGTTGGGAAGATTTCGTGGAGAGGGTCGTGGCAACCCACTCCAGTATTCTTGCCTGAAGAATCCCCATGGACAGAGGAGCCTGGTGGGCTACAGTCCATGGGGTCACAAAGAGTTGGACATGATTGAGTGATTAAACACAACACAGAACAGCAAACTTCCAGAACACATGAACAACTGATTTTTTCAATGGTCAGAAACATATTTATTTTAAACTCATTAACCACAATTTCTTAATGTTTTCTTAAACCTGCTGTTAAAATGACAGGGAAAAAGAAAGCACCATAAAATAAAAATAAAATCCATTTTTTTTAAAATCAAGGTACCCAAATTTAATGCAAAGCATATCTCTGAAAAATGACAGTCTCTTGGTGCTCATCCATCTTGCTCTGAAACTTTATGTGAATTACTTAAACTTCTCTCTGAAGAAAAAGAGAAAATTTTTGTTGTTGTTAGGTCTTGAATATACAAATGTATTAATATTTTATAGAAACTCTTTATAACCTTGTTTCTAGGGACAAGACTAAAATCTGCATTACTGGCTAGATATGTTCGATCCCTTCTTTACTGTATATATAATTGAATTTTGGGAACCGTGATTTGGCCATCAGTCAGTGTCTTCAAACTATGAGCCTACTTGTCTCAGGAATAGAGTCCATCAAACATTGAACCATGGTGCCATGTACACCAAATCGTTGATACCTAAACATGTTCTGAGATTCTACTTGCTGGTTTAGGAGCTGTCAGCATGTATTCGATTACTCTGACCAAAGAAATGGAAAAAGGCAGTCTCTGAGAGTAAAATTGGATTATCTCATGATTTCACCTGACATAAACCTCTTTTCTAGAAAGTAAACAGCGTGCATGTTTGATTTCTATCCACTGAAATATATTATTTATGGCCTTCTGCTAAATATCTACCAGGATAAATGATACAATGCCTCTGAGTTGCCTAGCACATAGTAGGGAAAAAAAATTAGACGCTATTTATTGCCTTGAGATGAAAACCTTGTCTTGCTTCTGACTATTAGTGTAATTTGAGGAGAAATTATTTATGTTAGCTTAAATTTTCTTACCTGAAAAATAAAGATATACTAATTATATGTTACAAGATTTAAAAAAAAATAGATTAAAGAAAACAATTTAGGCTTAAGTGCAGAGTATATTATCTCATAGTATGAATATAATGAGTTGAAATAATCACCATCATCATTATTTCAAATTATTGAAACTAAACTTTGGAGGAATGTATTTTATTTGGGCTTTATATAAATGACTTATGATCATAGTTTATATAATTTCAAATAATCTTTGTATAACAGTCATTTTTTTCATAAAATATATATACCTACAATATCTTTGATTCAAAGTTCCAGCTGTCATTTTCAATGTGATACTTTTTTGCAGTTCTGTCTCTTTCATTTGTATTCCTTTTGATCTTTGAGCCAGAAAGCAACAGAAGTGGAAAGACCATTTGAGCATGAAACAATTAGAATAGTGTGGTTTGTCTTTTGAGAGATTTTTATATGTGTATATTGGTGTACCCTTAAAACTTTCCTTTGTTTCGAGTATTTACAGTTGACCCATTTCAGTTCACTTTAGAGCAGCTACCTACCATATCTTTCTGATATGAATATATAGGTGTCTATGTCCAACCCAGAGGAGATATGTAACTCTATTATTTTTAAAATTAATTTATTTTTATTGAAGGATAATTGCTTTACAGAATTTTGCTGTTTTCTGTCAAACCTCAACATGAATCAGCCATAGGCATACATAGATCCCCTACCTTTTGAAACTCCCTCCCATCCCTCTCCCCATTCCACCCCTCTAGGTTGATACAGAGCCCTTGTTTGAGTTTTCTGAGCCATACAGCAAATTCCCATTGGCTATCTATTTTACATATGGTAATGTAAGTTTCCATGTTACTCTTTCCCTACATCTCACCCTATCCTCCCCTCTCCACATGTCCATAAGTCTATTCTCTATGTCAGTTTCTCCACTGTTGCCCTGTAAATAAATTCTTCAGTACCATTTTTCTAGATTCTGTACATATGTGTTAGATTACCATATTTCTCTTTCTCTTTCTGACTCACTTCATTCGGTAAAATAGGTTCTAGGTTCATCCACCTCATTAGAACTGACTCAAACGTGTTCCTTTTTGTGGATGAGTAATATTCCACTGTGTATATATACCACAGCTTCTTTATCCAGTCATCTGTCAATGGACATCCAGGTTGCTCCCAAGTTCTAGCTATTGTAAATAGTGCTGCAGTGAACAATGGGACACACGTGTCTCTTTCAATTTTGGTTTCCTCAGATATTTGCCTAGGAGTGGGATTGCTGGGTCATATGATGCTTCCTTGGTGGCTCAGAGGGTGAAGCGTCTACCTGTAATACAGGAGACCTGGGTTCGATCCCTGTGTCAGGAAGATCCCCTGGAGAAGGAAATGGCAACCCACTCTGGTACTCTTACCAGGAAAATCCAATGGACAGAGAAGCCTGGTAGGCTACAGTCCATGGGGTTGCAAAGAGTCAGACACAACTGAGCAACTTCACTTTCATTTTCAGTTTTCATAGTGGTTTTATTCCTAATTTTTTAAGGAATCTCCATACTGTCTTCCATAGTGGCTATATCGATTTACATTCCCACAAACAGTGCAAGAGTGTTCCTTTTCTCCACACACTTTCTAGCATTTATTGTTTGTAGGCTTTTTGATGAGAGCCATTCTGACCCTTGTGAGGTGATATCTCTTTGTGGTTTTGATTTGCATTTCTATAATAATGAGCTATGTTGAGCATCCTTTCATGTGTTTGTTAGCCATCTGTATGTCTTCTTTGGAGAAATGTCTGTTTAGGTCTTACAAGCAGCTCACACAACTCAATACCAAAAAAAAAAAAAAAAAACAAAGAGCGAGTATGATTTTAATACTAAAATTGATTAGGCCCCAGGTTAATTTTCCTGTAATCCTACTGCCTTTTCAATTTCGACTTCCCTGGTGGCTCAGAGGTTAAAGCGTCTGCCTCCAATGCGGGAGACCCGGGTTCGATCCCTGGGTCAGGAAGATCCCCTGGAGAAGGAAATGGCAACCCACTCCAGTATTCTTACTTGGAGAATCTCATGGACTGAGGAGGCTGGTGGGCTGCAGTCCATCAGGTCACAAAGAGTCGGACACGACTGAGTGACTTTACTTCTTACTTACTTACTTTTCAATTTCAGGAGAAGGTGTATTAAAGTGGTTAAAAGGTAGGCTCCAATGCCCAGTGGCTCAGTGGTAAAGAATCTCCCTACAGTGCAGGAGATACAGGAGATTTGGGTTCGATTCCTGGGTTGGGAAGTTCATTGGAGGAGGAAATGGCTACTCACTCTAGTATTCTTGCCTGAAGAATCTTATGGATAGAGGAGCCTGGTGGGCTACAGTCCAAGGGATCACGAAGAGTAGGACATGACTGAAATGACTGAGCATGAGTGCAGTGTCATATTGCCTGGGTGAAGAATTTCAGATTTACTTTTGCTACCGGGGTGACCAAAGGAAAGTAATGTAATATGTAATTGCCAGAGTTTCCTCAAACATAAAACTATGATAAGAGTAATTACCACATATTATTGTGAGAACTAAATGAATTTTTATAAGTATATTACTTAACTTATGGTAAGCATTCAGCACATTTCAGTTATGATGACAATGCTGATAACCAAATAAAATGACTCTAGAGAAGATAGAGATTTTCTTCAGCATGTTGAGTTTTTTATAGTTATATAAAAGTTAATCATGGCTTCTGCTCTCTAAATCTTTTTGGTTTGGGATTTGATGCATTTATTTTAGGGCAATACTCTGTCTTCCAGTTTCCCTAAAAGACAAAGTTGTCTTTCTAATTGAGGGCTCTACTTCCTTCAATATCCATTCACTTCAAGCTAGAATAGTGGCTGTGTGACAGAACAATGCAACAAATTTCAGTCTTTTGTTGCCAATGGGAATTATTGTCTGTTTCTTGGGAATGTGGCCTTTGTTGGCCTTTTTTCCTTTCCTAGCACTCATGAGAATATATAAACTATGAAAGAGCCTCCATTACCACAAAGTTAGTTTTAAAAATTGAATTAGAACATTAAAATATCTATTGAGTTAGTATTTTCGTACAGAATCTAATATTCCTGCAGCTTACAAGATAAACTTAGAAGTATTCCTCCACTAATGTGGCAAAAGTAAGGTATCTTGTCTAATTCTGAGACTAGGTTAGAGGCAATCCTCCTTATTCCCATAGGCAACTTTCACTAATGCAATTGTTACCAGTCCCTAGCAAATTCCAGGAGCTTAAGTAATCTTTGGAGTCAAATGCACCTGGGTGTGAATGCTGCCTGATTGCGTGTAGTCAACCTCTTTAAACCCCAGTTTTCTTATCTTTACACTGGGAAGCAAATTATGTAATCCATGTAATATACTTAACAGAAGGTTTGCTATATAATAAGAACTCCATAGATGGTTATTGTTTTTATTTTATATTTTTACTATAATGTCCATATGCTTGACTTGAGTGGATTATTTCTCTATATCACACACTTAAACAAAGAAAACAGAGAGAGACAAAGATACCCATGAATATTCTCCAGTTTCATTTACCTCATCTTTCTTTCTTTCTTTCTTTCTTTCTTTCTTTCTTTTTTTCATCTTTTATTCCTCTGACATAGCAGGCACATTCTTTACCATCTGATCCATCAGGAAAGCCCATTGATTCCTCTGAGATAGTCATTCCCCCTACCCACATTCTGTGGTGCTTTCTTATTTTACAGTTTATTCATAAATGATGAGGGAGAAATAAAACTTTGCACATCTCCTGGAATATACATATACCAACATAGAAAAAAATCTTATTTACTGTGATAACTATTATTATCAGTGTTATCTGATGAGCAAAATTTATTTTGTTTGCCTGAAAATTTAGAAATATAACACCCTTGCAATGATTCTTACTTTTGTATCCGTTATATGTAAAACATAAAGATGAATTCCAATAACATTGGAGCTTCAGCCCATTTTAAACATTAAACCTGCAAAAAACAGAAATAATCATGTCATTGTGTAGAAAGCCTAGAATGCTGGTTACCAAGAGCTCATCTATTGCTTTCCTTATCTGCTCTTCAGCAAAAACCACATCTACTTTTCAATGTAGTGGCCCAAAGCTGTACCATGATTCCTTAAGGTCAGAGGAAAAGCATGTTCTGCAGTACTGGTTCAGGGAGACTCAAAACAGATTTTTAATACCTTTAGCTCATTCACTTTCATGCTGAAAATGCAGGCAATTGAAAATCAGCTGAATAAAACTGAACAGGACCTAATAAGAGAGCAGATCTCTCAGGAATTTGAGGAAAAAATGGTCCCCATCACTTGATATCTTTCTAATCTATATAAAAAGGACATAATAATCATTAATAAATGATATAAATATTTATCAGTAAGGCCACTAACATGACGTTACAGATACAAGTCAGCAATGTTTTTCACACTGATTTAATTTTGCTTTGGATTTTTTCAGTTAACAAAGTACAGTGAATTGAATTACTTATCTGTATGCTCACATGTGCCCATATTCAGGCTCTTCCACCAGGTGCCATCTTGCCTGCAGCACCTCTTCTGCCTTCAAAGGAGCCACTAAAGTGGCAAAGATCTTTTAAAGACTGATGTAAGTACTTCCCAAAAGGCCTAGTGTCTTTGCCCTTAGCTTAAATAGTAGCTAGCTGCACCTGCAGGGCCCTGCCTCTCCTGCTGGCTATAAACACTCACCTGAAAACCCCTGCCTAACTCCACACAGTAGAGTATAAAGTAGGACAGAGAGCGCATAGCCACAGTTCTGTTTTCAGAGCTTATCTAGGTCTTCTGCCCTTGCCAATTCCCTGGACTATGATTTTTAATTTCAAACATCTTGCCTTTGCAGACTTCCAGTAAAATAAATACATGATGTGGCCCTTTATGGGATAAAGTGGTCTGTGCCACAGTACATCACAGTGTTTCCATGTGTGTTTACAAAACCCAATGAAACGTCACAAAATAAGTTTCACTTCAAGCAGAGGCAAAGGTCTAGCCCTTCTTGGAAGTTGACATATGGATATCCCCAGTTAAACACTAAACAACCAATGTATTGCATTGGCCAAAAAGTTAGGTTGGGTTTTTTCATAAGATGTTAGAGAAAAACCCAGGCAAATTTTTGGTTAACCCAATATTAGATTCATAATTTGTCTCCATAGTCATTTGTTTGCTAGTTCTATTTTTTCTTGACTCACCTCTCTTTCTGTACCCTGGAACTTACATATCCGTACCTCTTGGTAAACTCTTGTTGCCCAGACATCATCCCTGGACTCAACCTCTTGCCTGACTAGACCTACATATGTTAGCTCATTCTTTGAGCTTTGCCTGTTGGGCTCCCTTAGAGTAAAATTTATTCTGCTGCTATTAACATAATTTCTGGTTGCAGTGGTTTAGTCACTAAGTTGTAGCCAACTCTTTGTGGTCCCATGGACTGTAGCCCACCAGGCTACTCCATCCTTGGAATTCCCCAGGCAAGAGTACTAGAGATGGTTGGCATTTCCTTTTCCAAGGGATCTTATCAGCCCAGGGATCAAACCCACATCTCCTGCTTGGCAGGTGGATGCTTTACCTCTGAGACACCTGGGAAGACCTAACTTAATTTCCAGTTGTTAGTGATAGAAATACTTGTTTATTGTGTCTTTAGTAAAAATCACTGTAGAAAAATGGATTGAAACTGTGCTCTGCATTCAACAAAGACTTCAGGAATAATCCTCGCATTATTGCTAGTACCAATTAATACTCACTTAAAATTGTTGAATTCTATATGGAAATTATATTCTTGACAGTCTTTAGCTGGTGAGCTATGTTAAGTGTATAAAATGTAAATGTGTGGCTTTATTTTAAATTTAAGTTTAATGGAGTAAATAAGAATTCCCAAGTACATAAAATAACTATAATTAATTTTAATATTCAATCAATATTCTAAAAAATTCTAAGCAACTATCATTCTTAGGGTAGGATCATGCTTTATTTCTGTATCTCCCTTAATACATAGAAGATACCCAGTAAATCTTAGTTGAAGAACTAGTGAATAAACAATAGAACCAATGTAATGACATTTCCATTTGGCAAACATGCTAGGGTGTTTCATGAGATACTTAAGTGCACATAGATGAGGATAATATTCCTCAAATGAATGTTAGGATAAGAAAATGTGGTTCACATTTTATTTTCAGGAAAGCATACTTTCTTTCTAATTTGAAAGCAATTCTATAATTGTAATGCAAGTCAATAAGCAAATGTGATTTAATATACAATATCATTTTCCAAGACTCTGTTTTTCACAATTAAACTTAATGTATAACATAACATCAAACTGTAAGACAATGTAGTATGCTGACAATGTCACGTGCAAAAGACTTGTTGACTAGTCAAGGAGGAAATTCTTCTGTTATATCAATAATGCAGACTCAAAAAGAAAATTCAGAGTTTTAGGACACAATCACAATAGTTACATGGATGATTTCTTCAGTACTGTGACATAATTATCTAGGAGAATTATTAAATTAATTTTGTGTATATTTTATTCTTGATTTTATTTGGAACCCTCTTCAATGCAAATCTCGCTGAAAAGTATAAACTGTAATCTCTAATTGACTTATGCAAATGTATACAACAACTTTTGGATCCAGACATAGTAAGTAAGTAAGTAAAGTCACTCAGTCGTGTCCGACTCTTTGTGACCCCTTGGACTGCAGCCCACCAGCCTCCTCAGTCCATGAGATTCTCCAAGCAAGAATACTGGAGTGGGTTGCCATTTCCTTCTCCAGGGGATCTTCCCAACCCAGGGATCGAACCCGGGTCTCCCGCATTGGAGGCAGACGCTTTAACCTCTGAGCCACACATAAGAGATTATATTTTTTGATCCAAGGTGTTTTATTGTTACTTCATTTATTAAGAAAAGAGCTAGACAGTGTGCCCATCTCCCTCTGATATAAAAATAGCACTGCATTCTAATTAACTTTTCATTTCTTCCCTTACTCAGATTTTATGGTCCTCATACTTGTCAGGCTAGGCTTGGAGATTACATTATGGAAACAAACAGTCTCAATGTTTCATTAGCTTAAAATATCAAGGTGTATCTCTCATTTTCCCAGGATACTGGAGTCTCTACAATCCAAGGTATTGCCAGTCACTATAGCAGTGAGCATGTGCTCAGTTGCTTCGAGTCCGACTCTTTGTCACCTATGGATTGTAACCCGCCCTGCTCCTTTGCCCATCAGATTCTCCAGGCAAGAATACGGGAGTGGCTTGCTGTGTCCTCTTCCAGGGGATCTTCCAGACCCAGAAATCAAACCCATATCTCCTGCATCTCCTGCATTGCAATCAGGTTCTTTACCCACTGAGCCACCTGGGAAATCCCACTATAGCGAGCATATGAGAAAAGTCAATAAATTGCACCCTGACTCTAAATGCTTCCTTCTGAAAATGATAGCACTCACTTATGCTTATATTTTGATGACTAAAAACTCACATAGCCATATCTAACTTCAAGGAGACAGGATATTTCTACCATTTGCCCAGAGGAAGAACCAAAAAATTTTGATGCAAAGCACTAATGGCTAACAAAATTATCTTTTCCTAGCCCACTTATTCTGGGCTGGAGATCCATGAAATTTCTCAAATTATCTGTTTTTAACTAAAATGACACAATTTTTGAGTACCTGCCACTCTCAAATATCAATATTAAGTTGATTCTTAGGTCGGGAAGATCCCCTGGAGAAGGAAATGGCAATCCACTCCAGTACTCTTGCCTGGAAAATCCCATGGATGGAGGAACCTGATAGGCTACAGTCCATGGGGTCGCAAAGAGTTGGACACAACTGTGCGACTTCACTTCACTTTATACTGTTCAATGGGCTTCCCAGGTGGCACCAGTGATAAAGATCCCACCTGCCAATGCAGGAGACATAAGAGACTCAGGTTCAATCCCTGGGTCGAGAAGATCCTCTGGAAGAAAGCATGGCAACCCATTCCAGTATTCTTGCCTGAAGAACCCCATGGACAGAGGAGCCTGGCAAGCTATGGTCCATAGGGTTGCAAGGAGTCAGACATGGCTGAAGTGATTTAGCATGCATACTGTTCAATGGTTTACATTGTTACCTTATTTTTGCTACATTGTACTATCAGGGTGACTTATTAAGTAACTTTTGTTAAGTTATTCTCATTCCTATCTCCTCCCACTCTCATCTTGTAATAAGCCATCTGATTATTAAATGACAGTATATCAAGGGCTCTTTCAAAATTAGGTGCTTAATTAGATTACTACCCCACTGGGTAGGGACTGTTTCAAAATGATTCAGAGCCTACAGAATACCTCAAAAATAGTTTCCAGTGCTATTGTTATTCACCAAATCCTTGATTTGATGACCCAGATATGGAATTTACTGTCTTGTATCTTTGTGGCTATTTGAGGCTTCTAAGGTGGACTGTAAGTATCTAGAGGATAATGCTCTAGAAATTGGATATCTTAAATATCCAAATTTAAATATCTCTCTCTCTCTCTCACACACACACACACACACACATACATATATATAAATGACTTTTATGGTGCATCCTGTTTGATAGACATGTCAATTTTTAATCTCTCTAGGCAAAAACATACCACAAAGGAAGGAATTGGAAAGTGTTGGAATAACTACTGATGATCAATAAATTCAGTCATCAATTTAGACTGGAATAGACTCTGACATGAGTTCTTTATTGCCAAATTCAGACTTAAATTGAAGAAAGTAGTGAAAACCACTAGGCCATTGAGGTATGACCTAAATCAAATCCCTTACGATTACACAATTGAAGTGACAAATAGATTCAAGGGATTGTATTTGCTAGAGTGCCTGAAGAACTATGGATGAAGGTTTGTAATATTGTACAAGAAGCAGTGACCAAAACCAACTTCAAGAAAAAGAAATGCAAGAAGGCAAAATGGCTATCTGAGGAAGCCTTACAAATAGCTGAGAAAAGAAGAGAAGCGAGAGGTAAAGGAGAAAAGGAAAGATATATCCACCTGAATGTGGAGTTCCAAAGAATAACAAGGAGAGATACAAAAGCCTTCTTAAGTTAGCAATGTGAAGGAACAGAGAAAAATAATAGAATGGAGAAGACTAGAGATCTTTTCAAGAAAATTAAAGATACTAAGGGAACATTTCATGCAAAGATGGGCACAATAAAGGACAGAAATGGTATGGACCTACGAGAATAAGAAGATATTAAGAAGAGGTGGCAAAAATACATAGAAGAATTATACAAGAAAGATCTTAATGACCCAGATAACCATTATGGCGTGGTTACTCACCTAGAGCCAAACATCCTGGAGTGTGAAGTCAAATGGGCTTTAGGAAGCAATAGTAAGAGCAAAGCTAGTGGATATGATGAAATTCCAGCTGAGCTATTTCAAATCCTAAAAGATCATCTGTTAATGTGCTGAACTCAATATGCCAGTAAATTTGGAAAACTCAGCAGTAGGCATAGGAGTAGAAAAGTTCAGTTTTCACTCCAATCCCAAAGAAGAGCCATACCAAAGAATGTTCAGACTACTGTTCAATTGCACTGATTTCACATACTAGCAAGGTAATGCTCAAAATCCTTCAAGCTAGACTTCAACAGTATGTGAACCGAGAACTTCCAGACATAAAAACTGAATTTAGAAAAGGCAGAGGAACTAGAGATCAAATTTCCAACATCAATTGGATCATAGAAAAAAAAAAGGGAATTGCAGAAAAAAAAAATCTACTGCTTTCTTGACTACTCTAAAGCCTTTGATTGTGTGGATCAATTAAATTGTGGAAAATACTTAAAGAGATGGGAATACCAGATTTCCTCACCTGCCTCCTGAGGAACTTGTATGCACATCAAGAAACAATGGTTAGAACCAAACATGGAACAACAGATTGGTTCAAAATTGGGAAAGAAGTACATCTATGTTGTATATTGTCATCCTGCTTATTTAACTTATATGCAAAGTACATCATGCAAAATCCAAGACTGTATACATCAGAAGATGGAATCAAGATTACTGGGAGAAATATCAATAACCTCAGATATTCAGATGACATCACCCTAATGGCAGAAAGTAAAGAGGAACTAAAGAGCCTCTTGAATAATGAGAAAGAGAAGAGTGAAAACGCTGGCTAAAATCACCATTCTGAAGCTAGGAAGGTTGATTGTTCATTGCAGCACCATTTAAAATAGTTAGAACTTGGAAGCAACCTAGATGTTCATTGACAGATGAATGGATAAAAAAGGTGTGATACATATACACGATGGAATATTACTCAGTCATAAAAAGGAACACATTTGAGTCAGTTCTAATGAGGTGGGTGAACCTAGAGAGTGTTATACAGAGTGAAGTAAGTCAGAAAAAGAAAGATATTATATTCTAACACATATATATGAAATCTAGATAAATGGTACTGACTAATTATTTGCAGGGGACAATGGAGAAACAGACGTAGAAATTGACTTATGGACATGGGAAGAGGGGAAGAGAGGGTGAGATATGTGAAAAGAGTAACATGGAATTTTACATTGCCATGTGTAAAATAGATAGCTAATGGGAATTTGCTGTATGGCTCAGGAAACTCAAACAGGGGCTTATAAAATCTAGAGGAGTGGGATGGGGAGGGAACTGGGAGAGAGCTTCAAAAGGGAGGGGATATATGTATATCTATGGCTGATTCATGTTGAGGTTCAATAGACATCGAAAAAATTCTGTAAAGCAATTATCCTTCAATTAAAAAATAAATTTAAAAAAGAAAAAATAATGCAACATTCAAAAAACTAAGATCATGATATACAGTCCCATCACTGCATGGCAAATAGATGGGAAACAATGGAAAATGTGAGAGACTTTATTTTATTGGACTCCAAAATTACAGCAGATGGTGACTGAAGCCATGAAATTTAAAGACACCTGTTCCTTCGAAGAAAAACTAAGTGTATTAAAAAGCAGAGACACCACTTGCCAACAAAGGTCCATATAGTCAAAGCTATGATTTTCCCAATAGTCATGTACAGATGTGAGAGTTGGACATTAAAGAAGGCTGAGCACCGAATTGATGCTTTCAAACTTTGGTGCTAGAGAAAACTCTCAAGAGTCGCTTGGACTGCAAGGAAATCAAACCAGTCCATCCTAAAGGAAATCAACCCTGAATATTCATTGGAAAGACTGATGCTGAAGCTGAAGCTCCAATACTTTGGCCATCTGATGTAAGAGCCAACTAATTGGAAAAGACCCTGATGCTGGGAAAGATTGAAGGCAGGAGGAGAAGAGGATAACAGAGGATGAGCTGGTTGGATGGCATTACCAACTCAATGGGCATGAATTTGGGCAAACTCCAGGAGATATTGAAGGACAGGGAAGCTTGGCATGCTGCAGTCCATAGGGTCACTAAGAGTCAGAAATGACTGAGCAGCTGAACTGAACTGAGGCTCTGACACCAACAAATAAAGCTGAAATAGTCCTTTATTGTATAACTCTATCCTTAACAACATTACCTGAAAATGAGGATAGGATAATCCATACTTCCTTAATTGTAACTTCTGAATGTGATGATAAATATCCTGCATTATTAAATTTCTGGACATAGATGGAGTATCATCCTTTACAGATTCTCCAGCAACTGTATTTCTCTAAAACTATATAAAGATTAAGTTCAAAATTTGTATGGCATTTGCTTTTTGGCCTGTTTAAAGATGGTAAAGAAGTACAAGGTTGATTTTGAAATTGTACTGGTTCTCCAGTAGTAAAAGCTATGCAAATTTCTCTGCATATCCACTCCTTTTGTACATTTCCCTGCACTTGGTCAAACGCAAACTTTGTTGGATTTATACTTTTGTTTTTTTCTTTGCCGAGGAAGTCTCTGCTTAGTGATAGAAAGCAACCATTGGTGAAACTTATTAAAATGTTTCTAATCTATCAGTTAAAAGGAGAAACATTTGATTTTTTAGAACTGTGGTTACATTCCCATCAATGCCTCTTTGATCTTGAGGTACAGTTGTGAAAAGGCTGAACATATGAATGTGTATATGTTTTCCAATTTCTATTATATTAAGAGAAAGATTGATCTTTCAGAGACCATATAGCTTAAGAAAAGCTAAGACTGAGATCATCCAAGCACCACAGAGCTGCCATCCTCTCCAGATAAAGGGTCAGCATTACTGGCCTCAGTTAATAGTAAGCTTGATGTGCATTACAGTAGCTGCTTCCTGAAGGTGTTACCACTGCTGCTGCTAAGTCGCTTCAGTCGTGTCCGACTCTGTGCGACCCCATAGACGGAAGCCCACCAGGCTCCCCCGTCCCTGGGATTCTCCAGGCAAGAACACTGGAGTGGGTTGCCATTTCCTTCTCCAATGCATGAAAGTGAAAGTGAAGTCACTCAGTCGTGTCCGACCCTCAGCGACCCCATGGACTGCAGCCCACCAGGCTCCTCCGTCCATGCGATTTTCCAGGCAAGAGTACTGGAGTGGAGTGCCATTGCTTCTCCAGAAGGTGTTACCACAGGCACAGATATAACCATATCTTCAGGGAGGAGTCATATAGTGAAAGAAAAACTGGGAGAATATCAAGTATCATCACCAGATCTTGCAAAGAAGAAAAATATAAAACCTCCTAGCCATATTGTCACATGTGTTTCAAAAAGTTGTGTAAAACTTTTTGCTATCATTTATTGAGTAACTGATAGATATCAAAATTGTGCTAAACACTTTTTGGACATTTGTTTCACTTATTCCTCTGAAATAGTTACCATCATTAGTCTTATTTTTTGGATGAAGACATTGAAGCTCAGAGAAATTAATTAACTTACTCAAGATGGTTCAGCCAGTAAATGGTGTATGTGAAATTCAACTCTGGTCTTTCTTATCACGAAGTTGTACTCTAAACTTCTCTAATATACAGTTGCAGATTTACAATATAGAGTAAACCCTGATTGCTGGTTGGAAGTCAAAACTCAAATAGAACAACACTCAACACATAATATGAGCTTAACCACAATTTATTAACCTAATTAGTTGTGAGTTTAATTCTTTTAAAGGTGGTAGGCAGAATTCTAAAATGGCCTCCAAGATTTTCCACACACATCCCATGTATACATCCTGTATAATACATGGGACTATAAATATTGTGGATCTTGTTCCCGTGATCAGGTTATGGTATATGGTATAGCTGACCTTAAAATAGGAAAATTAACTCAACCTAGGCTCATCACATAAACTCATTTAAAAGCAGTATTTTCTCTGTCTAGTTGTAGAAGAGGATGTCACAGATTTGAAGCATGAGAAAAATTTAACATATAACTAGCTTGAATATGTAAAGGAACATATTAAACGGAATGTAAGTGGCATTTAATACCTGAGAGTGGCCTCCAGTCTACAGCCAGCAAGGAAATGGTGACCTATAACCACAAGGTCCTATAACCACAAGGAACTGAACTCTGCAAATGACAAGAATAAGATTGAAAGGGAAGATTTACTCAGAAACTCCAAATAAGAGCTCAGTTCACCATTTCCTTGATTTCAGCCTTGTGAGACCTGAACAGAGAACCCAGGCAGGTGATGACCTACAGAATTATGAGCTAACAAATAAGTATTGTCTTGATGCTCTACTTGTGGTAATTCATTACATAGCCATAGAAAAATATCACATTAATTATAATATTAAGTAACTATATTACATATAGAGTTCTTATTTCATCATGAGATTTTGCTTTTCAGGTTTGGCAGTTGGCTTTTCTATGAAGTGGCTGAGCCCATGTTTTAAAATTTCATGCAGAAAGAGTATCACAGTCTACAGAGAGATTTTATTGCCAATCTTTATACATTTGTGAAAATAGCCCAATACTTCTAAGATCAACAAGAAATTGAATCACATGTACGTTTTCACTTTAAACTCATCAAATTTCACTATCCAGTATATTTTCTAAGTTCTCTATTTTATATCCAGCAAACTGTGATTCAGTGCTATTAATCATTCTGGTCTAGCATATTTTAGATAGGCAAAGTTGCAACTACCATATTCAGTTATAACATAATTAACTGAATCTTTTGTAGCTATTACTGCAATGTGTGATATACGGCTTAAGAACTACTGAAAAATATAGTTGTGTCTGAGAATCCAATCTGAATGACAGTTCTACCATGTTTTAGGAATTATGGAACAAATGATTTATGATATCAAATTGAATAATTTGGGCTATTTACCAATGTAATTTAAAAAATATATTTTAACCTGTGGTGAAGTGCTACAGGGAGAATTTCAATAGTGATAAAAAGCAACAAATGTATCAGAAATGGTGGAGAAGTTGATAAAACTGATGCAGCTTTGGGCTTCTGCTTCAACATGATCTGATCCAGAACTCGGATTGCAGAAATGTCGTTACAAGTGATAGTGTCAGAGGTTGAGCAAATACAGCTTTTGTTTATATCCTAATGTGAATTTCCAGGGCTGAGAACTAGAAAGCAAACCCTGTTTTAACTTATAAACTGAGCAACTTTGATCTGGAACTCTTTGAAAGAGAATAAATTGGAGCCCCAGGATGCCATTTTTATAAGTTATTTTTCTGCCCATAAATACACTTTGAGTGCAAAGCTGGTAGCTTTATCGAGCACCATATCTATGGTTTGGTTGAAATGCTACTTACAACCCTAGCAACTCCCACTAGATTTCTCCGACAAGCACTAGTATCACTAAAAACCTGGGATGGATTCTTGTTACTGTAAGACTACTTCATCAAAGGTCTTGACTCCAAGTAGGAAGTAAAAACAACTGGGAAGTAAATACAACAGCATTTGTTGACTTCTGGCACAATCTGGATAATGTTATAAAAATATGAGAATGCATTTTTTCAGTATTCCTTAGTTTTAGCCAGAGAGCATATTATTATATTTTCCTCAGAGAAGTTGAGTATTTTTTAAAACATTGTGGACTATATTATTCAGGATTTCCTATATTTAAGCTGAACCAGAAAATAATACAGTTGGTCACATGATCTATATTTTGCAGCATAAAGGTCACCACATGATTTTAGCCAAATAAATTATTCAGAAAACAGTTTGTTGTCCCTGTGAGAATTCTTAATTTCTGCTTCTCCCTTACAGGCCTATGTCCTCTGATCTGCATTACTCCAAACTTCAAAATAAGAAGAAGCCTTAATTTCTTTGGGAACATTGTCCTACTTACACTATCACCAGAAAAGACTAGGTAATTGCTATGTTGTAAAGAATTTACAAGCAAAAATTCTGCAGTATTTTTGAGGAAGGATTTCCCTTTGCTGTAGTCATGAAAGTAAATAAAGTCGGGTATATGTAGACAATTTGAAATACCATTGTACTCTAGTACCTTTTTTACTTATGACACTCAATTATTTTCTTATAATTGTGATCTGAATTTAGTCACACTATTCTAAGCCTTACATAAATGAACAGACCAATTCAACTAAGAAGGCTCAAAAAAAATATTTGACAATAGTTCATCAATAGATTTAGGAAAGAAAATGATTAAAAGAAGAAAAGGTGGATGATGGTCCTAAACCCAATTCATTGCTTAAATAACAGCAATATTTGGTTTGGCCTTTTCCCTGTTTTTGTTAAGCTTATCCTTCCTTTACCAGAGACCATTAAATAGCCTCCCAAAACAGAGATTAACAAACTATAGCTTTTTGGCAAAATTTGGCCAGGCACCTATTTTTTTGAGCATTTTTTTTTTTATAAAATTATAACCACTGGTGTAGTCTATGACTGTTTATTCCCCACAGCAGCAGAACTGAAGAGCTGCAACTCTATGAACAAGTCTAAAATATTTCTTTCTGATATTTTATAGAAAAAAATTTGTTGACCCCTGTCTTAAAAGTTAACCTTTCCCTATTTTCATTTCCATCAGCTTCTGCAGCAGGAATGTTATTCAGAAGATAATGCATGTAAGTAGTTATCATTCAGTACTCTGAGACTTAGGATCAGGTTAACCGTATGGCAGGGAAGTTCTTTCACTGTAATCAGTTTCTTTCTTTTTTTTTTTTTGTAATCAGTTTCTTAAGTATATAATTTAATTTTTATACTTGTGTTTGAATCATTTGGCTTTTTAAGCTGCATAATACCCCACACTCTAAGTTTCACCTTTGTTTTCATTTGTATCCTTATGCCCCAAACACTATTACTGAACCCCAGAACAGTGAGAATTACCTACTTAATAACTTCCATCCTGCCTCTTACTTGGCTAGACTTTGAGTATCGCTATCCCACAGATGTTATCCATCCATTAGCAGAGGCATTTGGCCACATGTATGCTTGTGCTGGTTTCACAGTATAGCTATTATTCACTTTGAATGTTGTGCATTGGATAATTGATTGGACTTTTAGCACCACTATCTGAATTGGTTCAAATGAGTTTTTCTCACCCAGGAGTAAAGTTCTAGTTTCACATTCCAGTTTTCAAGCTTCCTTCATCCTATATCCTATCACAGATAAACACCCATGCTAAAGCAAGAAACTTCCTTCCCTGGTGGCTCAGAGGTTAAAGCGTCTGCCTCCAATGTGGGAGACCGGGTTCGATCCCTGGGTCGGGAAGATCCCCTGGAGAAGGAAATGGCAACCCACTCCAGTATTCTTGCTTGGAGAATCTCATGGNTATATATATATATATATATAGCTTCATGTGTTTTGAAAGGGAGTGAAATAAAATTCTACCTTGTTTTTAATTATTTCAACATTAAATATTCAGGGTGAGAAGCAGTTATTTGTAGTAGGAGAAGAAATAGACAATTTAAAGTAATTTGGTAGAGAGTCTCAGGCTTCAAAGGAGAAAATGTAGGTTTAGGCTACAGATAATGAGTTATCTCAGATGGCAGTGATGGACTTAATAAAATATATTGGCTTGGAAGGTAACAGGATTGTTTCAAGTGCACCAATAAAGTGGAAAATCTCACTAAGAGGCAAGGTATACCTGTGGCGGATTCATATTGATGTATGGCAAAACCAATACAATATTGTAAAGTAATTAACCTCCAATTAGAATAAATAAATTTATATTAAAAAATAAATCCTTCCCAAACTGATTAATAAGACTATGTATGCCAATTCCTGCTGAGAATAAGCATGCTCAACAGACTAGTCAAAATTTCAAGTAGTGCAGGAGTATGTATGGATCCTATACTACATATAAACTGCAAGACATAAGGCTCTCCCTGAGTGTCAACAGTGGTTCAATCTGTTTTTTCAATAGGGAATCTCATGCCATGGGTTGGTTGAACCTTCTGAACATGACATACTACCCATGTACTTTAACTTACAGAAGAGCGCAACCTCATTATAGGAGAAACCAGAAGGCTTCCCAGTATCAACAAGCCCTATTATTTTGGTGGCACTCTTAAGAGAAATTTAGCTTTGTCCTGATTTACAGAAGAGAGAAAGGGAGAAAGCAAGAGAAAGTGGAAAGAAGCATTTGTATTATCTCCCAAAATTCATCATTTTCACCAAGAATGCTTTTAGTAAGAATATTTCACAAAATCCATTCAATTAACTCATCATGCATTATTGCATTATCTTTCTACAGTCAATCTCTAAAAATAAATCTTAAATGAAGTTCGCTTTTATGTCAATTGATACGGAAAATATTCATGATTTAGAATCAGACTGTGAAATCTGGGTGTTGGAAGTGGCTTCCTTTATTCAAATTGAGCATGAAATATATGGCAGAGTAAAATACAAGTCTTGATGACACATCTCCTGTGGAGTTGAGGTTAAAACCTGCTCTGCAGGAGCTAGCTATCTGGGACAAAATAAGACTTTGGGAATTCTTTGTAAGTAGTCTCTCATGTTAGTTCAGATATCATTTCAAAACCAAAAAAGTCATTAAGTGTACAGCCTGACCTTCCAAATAATTTTGTATAGGAAACTCTGGAGTAAAAGATTTGGAAAATAACAGCAAGAGCTAGGCAGAAGGGAAAACTGAAAAAAAGTAAGGCACAAAAATACACAAAGGAAGTATGTGTGGAAATTCTTCTGTTGACTGTTTATAGAAAATCTACTCTTAAATGAACATGTCAAATTCTAGATGTCTGAAAATGAAATTGACATCTTCTACAGAATTACCTATTTTCCACTTTTTACAAATGATACAACCAAGTTAAGAATCCCATAATCAACTTGAAAGTTTGCATCTCTTTTGTCCTTGCAATTTAATCTTTCAAGAAGTGCTGTGAATTCTTATGCTAAATAGAAAATTGTGTCCTGCCACTGTATCTCCTTTGCCATAATCCCAATTTTAGGACTAATAATCTTTAACCTTGATTTATAATATGCCAGCAAATTTGGAAAACAGCAGTGGCCACAGGACTAGAAAAAGGTCAGTTTTCATTTCAATCCCAAAGAAAGGCAATGCTAAAGAATGCTCAAACTACCACACAATTGCACTCATCTCACACTCTAGAATGATCAAAATTTTCCAAGCCAGGCCTCAACAGTACATGAACCATTAACTTCCAAATGTTCAAGCTGGATTAGAAAAGGCAGAGGAACCAGAGATCAAATTGCCAACATCTGTTGTTGGATCATCCAAAAGGTGAGAGAGTTCCAGAAAAACATCTACTTCTGCTCTTTTCACTATGCCAAAGTCTTTGATTATGTGGATCACAACAAACTGTGGAAAATTCATAAAATGATTGGAATACAAGATCACCTGACCTGCCTCCTGAGAAATCTGTATGCAGGTTAAGAAGCAACAATTAGAACTGGACATGGAACAACAGACTGGTTCTAAATTGGGAAAGGAGTACGTCAAGGCTGTATATTGTCACCCTGCTTATTTAACTTATATGCAGAGTACATCATGAGAAATCCTGGGCTGGAGGAAGCACAAGCTGGAATCAAGATTGCTGGGAGAAATATCAATAGCCTCAGATATGCAGATGATACCACCCTTATGGGAGAAAGTGAAGAAGAACTAAAGAGCCTTTTGATGAAAGTGAAAGAGGAAAGTGAAAAAGTTGGCTTAAATCTCAACATTCAGAAAACTAAGATCATGGCATCTTGTCCTGTCACTTCATGGCAAATAGATGGGAAAACAGTGGAAACAGTGACAGACTTTATTTTTTTTGGGGGGGGGAGGGCTCCATAATCACTGCAGTGGTGATTGCAGCCATGAAATTAAAAGATGCTTACTCCTTGGAAGGAAAGTTATGACCAACATAGACAGCATATTAAAAAGCAGAGACATTACTTTGCCAACAAAGGTCCATCTAGTCAAAGTTATGGTTTTTACAGTAGTCATGTATGAATGTGAGAGTTGGACTATAAAGAAAGCTGAGTGTTAAATAATTGATGCTTTTGAACTGTGGTATTGAAGAAGACTCTTAAGAATCACTTAGACAGCAAGAAGATCCAAGCGGTCCATCCTCAAGGAAATCAGTCCTGAATATTCACTGGAAGTATTGATTCTGAAGCTGAAACTCCAATACTTTGGCCATCTGATGAAAGAACTGACTCATTGGAAAAGACCCTGATCCTGGGAAAGATTGAAAGCAGGAGGAGAAGGGGACGACAGAGGATGAGATAGTTGGATGGCATCGCCGACTCAATGAATATGAGTTTGGGTAAACTCCAGGAATTGGTGATGGACAGGGAGGCCTGGCGTGCTGCAGTCTATGGGGTTCCAAAGAGTTGGTCATGACTGAGCGGCTGAACTGAACTGATAAAATAGCATCCTTCTCCAACTCAAACTCCCAGTAGCTGCTGTCTTTCTTCCAATCTCCTTTACATATTAATTATTATAATAATCTTGCTATAAAGCATAACAGTAAATTATGTTTCATTTATGCTTAAGAATGTACAATGATTTACTTGTGCCTAAAATGTCAAGTTTAATCTTGTTCTTTATACTATAATGCCAGTTTATCTATCCAAGTAGTTCTTCCTTGTATAGCACAAGCCATTCTAGCCACCATAACAGTTACTACTGTACTCTGTGAGATATTTATTACCCTTATCCCAAATAGTAACTTCTTAAATATTTATTAAAACATTATCAAATATCAACCATGAAACTAACTCTTTTCACAAATTTTCTCTAAAGCTTACAAAATCTATGTAATGTAAGAATTGTCACTCCTGAATATATGAGTTAATTATATTTTTTAGGGCTAATCTGGGTTCCCTCATAGCTCAGTTGGCAAAGAATTCACCTGCACTGCAGGAGACCTCTGTTCAATACTTGGGTCAGAAGATCAGCTGGAGAATGGATCGGCTACCCACTCCAGTATTCTTGGACTTCCCTAGAATCTGCCTGCAATGTGGGAGGCCTGTGTTCAGTCCCTGGGTTGGGAAGATCCCCTGGAGAAGGGAAAGGCTACCCACTCCAGTATTCTGGCCTAGAGAATTCCATGGACTGTATAGTCCCTGTGGTCACAGTCAGGCACTACTGAGTGACTTTCACTTTCAGGGTTAATCAGCTAATAGCAGATTGAAGATTAACATCCATTTTATTATGATCCCAAAGCCTGTGCTCTTTCCTCTCTGGGACACCAAAGTCTGTGATCATGTGCTCACTTTCTACTAGTAACATTCTAACCTTCCATCCTTCTTTGTACCTACCATTATACTTTCTGTTACTAACCACTTCTCCCTGCCCACCGTCAAAAGTAACCACTAATTTGGCTTCTAACTCCAACTGGCTCTTCAGTTGCTAAGTAGTGTCTGACTTATTATGACCACATGGACTGCAGCACATCACACTTCCCTGGCATTCACTATCTCCTGGAGTTTTGTCAAACTAATGTCCATCGAGTCGGTGATGCTATCTAACCATCTTATCCTCTGTTGCCCTCTTCTCCTCCTGCCCTGAATCTTTCCCAGCATCATAGTCTTTTTCAAGGAGTTGGCTCTTGACATCAGGTGGCCAAAGTATTGGAGCTTCAGCTTCAGCATCAGTCCTTCCAGTATATATTCATGGTTGATGTCCTTGAGGATTGACTAGTTTGATCTCCTGCTGTTCAAGGGACTCTCAAGAGTCTTCTCCAGCGCCTCAGTTCAAAAGCGTCAATTCTTTGGTGCTCAGCCTTTTTTACAGTTCAACTCTCAAATCCACACATGACTACTGGAAAACCCATAACTTTGACCATATGGACCTTTGTTGGCTTCCTTGATAGCTCAGACAGTAAAGACTGCTTACAATGAGAAGAAAGTGAAAGTGAAGTCGTTCAGTCATGTCCGACTCTTTGCGACCCCATGAACTGTAGCCCACCAGGCTCCTCCGTCCTTGGGATTCTGCAGGCAAGAATACTGGAGTGGGTTGCCATTTCCTTCTCCAGGGGAACTTCCTAACCCAAGGATCGAACCCAGGTCTCCCGCATTTCAGGCAGATGCTTTAACCTCTGAGCCACCAGGGAAGCCCTCTGGTTCAGTCCCTAGGTCAGGAAGATCCCCTGGAGAAGAGAATAGCCACTCACTCCTGTATTCTTGCCTGAAAAATTCCATGGGCAGGAGAGTTTGGAAGGCTACAAGTATATGGGATGACAAAGAATTGGACACAATTGAGCAACTAACACACACACACACACACACACCCCTTTGTCAGAAAAGTGATTTCTCTGCTTTTTAATATGCTATCTAGGTTTGCCATAGCTTTTCTTTCAAGGAGCAAGTGTCTTTTAATTGCACAGCTGCAGTCACTGCTGTGAATTTTGAGCCCAAGAAAATAAAATTGGTCACCATTTCCATTTTTTCCCCATCTATTTGCCATGCAGTGATGGGACTGGATGCCATAATATTAGTTTTTTAAATGTTGAGTTTTTTTTTTTTTTAGAAGTGGTGAAAACTGATATAGTTTTTTTTTAAATGAATGTTGAGTTTTAATTCAGCTTTTAAGCTCTCTTCTTTCACTATCATCAAGAGGCTCTAAGACAATATATTATTTTAACTTTACACATATGAAATAGGATATTAGGTATTCTTTTGTGCTTGGATTATTTTGTGTATTTTTTGTTGTAAGATTCAACCTCATTATTGTGTGTCCTTGTAATTTTCTCATTCTCCTTGCTTTATACAGCATTCAGTCTTATGAAAATATAAAAATTTATACATTATTTTCTTATTATGAATAATGTTTATAAAGACACCAAGACCTACTAGAGCTCATAATGTATGGGAAGGTAAATTGGTACAAACACTTTGGAAAATAGTTTGGCAGTTTATCCTAAATGAACATGTACATACATTTTGAGATACCAATTACACTTCTAAATGTATATTAACAGCTAGCATATAAATTATATATTTGCACCAAAATGAGGAAAAAAAGAATGTTCATAAGAGCAAAATTTACTGTCTTTTTCAGTTTAGCTATTCTGCTTGGTATGTAGTGTTAACAAGATTCAACTTTATTTAAATTTGTCTTGATGAAAAGTGACACATTACAAATTTGCATATCGTTTTTATAAGGTATTTGTTTAAATCTTTGCCCATTTAAAATTGTATTTTACCTTTGTTTTATTTATTTGAAATAGGTTTTTAAAATATGTATTCTGGATATCAATCTTTTTTGGAGGGAATTTATATGTTTTGGGAATACTCTCCCTTTGTGAGTTACCCTTTCACTCTTTTGTTAGACTCGTTTGATGAAGAGAAGTCTTAAATCATAGTATAGTTAAATTTTCTCATTATGATCGGTAATTTTATTTTTCTGTATGCAAATAGCTATGAAGATGTTCTTATATATTTTCCTGTAAAAGTTGTGTCATCTGCCATACTTATATTTTTAGTCTTTTTGTTTATGATGATATATAGAAGCCAAAATTCATTTTCTCCATTTTGGAGAGCAGATTAACCCAATATCATTTACTGAAATCCTATACTTTTCACAGTGAGATGTAATTTCAGTTTCATCATATACCAGGTGATTTTCATAGGCATTGTCTAATTCCAGACCCTTTTACATGGTCAGTTAGTTTGTTTATTCTGATGGCAGTATCTCTTTCTTAATTTATGTAAGAAGTCATGGCTTTGATAGTATAAGCCCTACAGCTTTGTTTCCTTTCCTGATTGCCTTACTATTCCCTGCTATTTGCTTGTCAATATAAAGTTTTGTTTTTTAATTAAAGCATAATTGCTTTAAAAATTGCTTTGTGTTTTTTTCTGCCCTACAACATGAATCAGTCATAATTATTTATATCCCTTCCTTCTTGAGACTCCTTCCATTCCTCCCCTCTAGGTTATCTGGTTTAGAGAGCCAGGCAGGACTCCCTGTGTCTTATAGCAGCTTCCCACCAGTTATCTATTTGCACATGATAGTGTATATATGTCAATGAAACTTTCTCAATTTATTCTACCCTATCCTCCTGTTGGGTCCACAAGTCTGTTCTCTATGTCTGCATCTCCATTTCATCCCTGTAAATGGATTCATCAATACTATTTTTCTAGATTGCATATATATGCATTAATACATGATATTTGTTTTTATCTTACTTCACTCTATAACAAACTCTAGGTTCATCCATTTCTCTACAACTGACTCAAATTCACTCCTTTGTATGAGAATAATGTTCCATTGTATATATATACATCTTCTTTATCCATTCATCAGTTGTTGGGCATATAGATTGCTTCCATGTCCTGGCTACTGTAAATAGTCCAGCAATGAACATTGGGGTACATGAGTCTTTTTCAATTGTGGGTTTCTTGGAGTATATGACTGGTAGTGGGATTGCTGAGTCATATGACAGTTTTATACCTAAATTTATTTGCTAAGGAATCTCCATATTGTTCTCCATATTGACTGTATCAATTTACATTCCTATCAACAGTGAGAGGGTTCCCTTTTCTCCATATCCACTTCAGCATGTATTTTTTGTAGTTTTTTTGGTAATTGCCATTTTGATTGGTATGAGATGATTCTTCATTGTAGTTTTGATTTGCATTTATGTAATAATAAGTGATGTCAAACATCTTTTCATGTGTTTATTGGCATCTGTATGTCTTTGGAGAAATGTCTGTTTAGGTCTTCTACTCATTTTTTGATTAGGCTATTTGTTTTTCTGATGATCTATATAAGCTGCTATATATTTTGGAGATTAATCCTTTGTCTGTTGCTTCGTTGGCAATTATTTTCTCCCATACTGAGGGTTGCCTTTTCATCTTATTTATAGATTCCTTTGCTGTGCAAAAGCATTGAAGTTTAATTAGGTCCCATTCATTTATTTTTAACTCCATTATTATAGGAAGTGAGTCAAAGAGGATCTTGCTGTATTTATGTCAAAGAGGACTAAGTTTTCCTCTAGAGCTTTATAGTTTCTGGCCTTACATTTAAGTCTTCAATCCAATTTGAGTTTATTTTTGTGTATGGCGTTCAGGAGTGTTCTAATTTCATTTTTTTACATGTAGCTGTCCAGTTTTCCCAGCATCACTTATTGAAGAGACTGTTATTTCTCCATTTTATATTCTTGCCCCCACTGTCAAAAATAAGGTACATCAGTTTATCTCTGGGTTTTCTATCTTGTTCCATTGCTCCATATTTCTGTATACTTCTATTTTTGTGATAGCATCATATTGTCCTGATGACTGTAGCTTTGCAGTATAGTCTGAAGTCAGGAAGGTTGATTCCTCCAGCTATATTGCTTTCTCAAGATTTCTTTGGCAATTTGTTGTGTTTCTGTACAAATTGTGATTTTTTTGTTGTTCTAGTACTGTGAAAAAAGGTTATTGGCAATTTCATAGGAATTGCATTGAATTTGTAGATTACTTTGGGTAGTATAGTCATTTTCACAATACCGACTATTTCAATACAAGAACATGGTATATCTCTCCATCTGTTTTTGTTATCTTTTATTTTATTCATCAATGTCTTACAGTTTTCTGCATACCAGTCTTTTGTCCCTTTAGGTACTTTTATTCCATGGTGGCTCAGATGGTAAAGCATCTGCCTGCAATGCAGAAGACCCAGGTTCAACCCTTGGGTTGGGAAGATCCTCTGGAGAAGGAAATGGCAATCCATTCCAGTAGTCTTGCCTGGAAAATCCCATGGATGGAGGAGCCTGGTAGGCTATAGTCCATGGGGTCGCAAAGAGTCAGACACAAATAAGCAAGTTCACTTTCACTTTTTCACTTTATTCCTAGATATTTTATTCTTTTTGTTATTCCTAGGTATTGTATTATTTTGTTGCCATGGTGAATGACATTTTTCCTTAATTTCTTTTTTTTTTGCAGCTTTTTTTTAAATTAATTTTTATTTTTTAGTTTGTTTTGCTATACATTGACATGAATCAGCCACAGTGTACATGAACTCCCAATCCCGACCTCCACCTCCCCCCTCCCGCCCCACACCTTCTCTCTGGATTATCCCCGTGCATCAGTCCCAAGCATCCTGCATCCTGCATCAAACCTAAACTGGCAATTCGTTTCACTTATGATATCATACATGTTACATTGCCACTCTGCCAACTCATCCCACCCTCTCCCTCTCCCACAGAGTCCAAAAGGCTGTTCTATACATCTGTGTCTCTTTTGCTGTCTTGTGTACAGGTTTATCATTACCATCATTCTAAATTCCATATATATGTGTAAGTATACTGTATTGGTGTTTTTCTTTCTGGCTTACTTCACTCTGTATAATTACATGTTACACTGCCACTGTGCCAACTCATCCCACCCTCTCCCTCTCCCACAGAGTCCAAAAAGTCGTTCTATACATCCGTGTCTATTTTGCTGTCTTGCGTACAGGTTTATCATTACCGTCATTCTAAATTCCATATATATGTGTAAATATACTGTATTGGTGTTTTTCTTTCTGGCTTACTTCACTCAATATAATCGGCTAACTATAATCGGCTCCAGTTAGAACTGATTCAAATGTATTCTTTTTAATAGCTGAGTAATACTCCATTGTGTATATGTACCACAGCTTTCTTATCCATTCATCTGCTGATGGACATCTAGGTTGCTTCCATGTCCTGGCTATTATAAACAGTGCC
>SJXQ01010521.1:199950-226200 GCA_006408695.1 Aepyceros melampus | reverse complement strand
TCACTCTGTATAATCGGCTCCAGCGTCATCCACCTCATTAGAACTGATTCAAATGTATTCTTTTTAATAGCTGAGTAATACTCCATTGTGTATATGTACCACCGCTTTCTTATCCATTCATCTGCTGATGGACATCTAGGTTGCTTCCATGTCCTGGCTATTAATAAACAGTGCCACAATGAACACTGGGGTACACGCGTCTCTTTCAATTCTGGTTTCCTCTGTGTGTTTGCCCAGCAGTGGGATCGCTGGATCATAAGGCAGTTCTATTTGCAATTTTTTAAGGAATCTCCACACTGTTCTCCATAGTGGCTGTACTAGTTTGCATTCCCACCAACAGTGTAAGAGGGTTCCCTTTTCTCCACACCCTCTCCAGCATTTATTGCTTGTTGACTTTTGGATCGCAGCCATTCTGACTGGTGTGAAATGGTACCTCATTGTGGTTTTGATTTGCATTTCTCTGATAATGCCACTCCAGTATTCTGTCCTGGAGAATTCCATGGACTGTATCGTCCATAGGGTCACAAAGAGTCGGACTTGGCTGAAAGACTTTCACTTCACTTTACAAATGGTGACTGTTATAATTTAGATGATAGATTTTCTCTTGTTTTTACATAATATGAAATCTTGTAAATTATAATATCTCATATGATGGGGTATCATCATCAAGAATTAGGGTATCATTAAGAATTATGGATGGAGGTTCCTGACGTTGTACAGGAGGCAGTGATTAAGATATACACAAGAGAAACATGCAAAAAGCAAAATGGTTTTCTGAGGAAGCTTTACAAATATCTGAGAAAAGAAGAGAAGCAAAAGGCAAAAGAGAATAAAAAAACGATATACCCATTTGAATGCAGACTTCCAAAAAATAGCAAGGAGATATAAGAAAGACGTCCTCAGTCATCAATGCAAATAAATAGAGGAAAACAATAGAATGAGAAAGATTAAGGATCTCCTCCAGAAAATTAGAGATACGAAGTGAGGGAACGCTTCATGCAAAGATGGGCACAATAAAGGATAGAAATGGATGGACCTAACAGAAGCAGAAGATATTAAGAAGAGGTGGCAAGAATACACAGAAAAAAAAAATCACAACCCAGATAATCAGGATGGTATGATCACTCACCTAAAGCCATATATCCTGGAATGTGACATCAAATGAGCCTTAGGAAGCATCACTATGAATAAAGCTAGTGGAGGTGATGGAATTCCAGTTGAGCTATTTCAAATCCTAGAAGATGATGCTGTGAAAATGATGCATTCAATATGTCAGCAGATTTGGAAAACTCAGAAGTGGACACAGGACTGGAAAAGATCTGTTTTCATTATAATTCCAAAGGAAGGCAATGCCAAAGAATGCTCAAACTGCTGCACAATTGCACTCATCTAGCATTCTAGTAAACTAATGCTCAAAATTCTTGAAGTTAGGCTTCAAAAATATGTGAACTATGAACTTCCACATGTTCAAGCTGGTTTTAGAAAAGGCAGAGGAACCAGAGGTCAAATTGCCAACATCCACTGGATCATCAAAAAAGCGAGAGAGTTCCTGAAAAACATCTATTTCTGCTATGCCAAAGCCACAGCAAACTATGGAAAATTTTTATTTTTAATTTTTTTAAATTAATTTTTATTTTTTTAGTTTGTTTTGCTTTACAATACTGTATTCATTTTGCTACACATCGACATGGATCAGCCACAAGTGTACATGAACTGCCAATCCTGACCCCCACCTCCCCCCTCCCACCCCACACCCTCTCTCTGGAGAGATGGGAATACCAGACCACCTGACCTGCCTCCTGAGAAACCTGTATGTAGGTCAAGAAGCAACAGTTAGAACTGGACATGGAACAACAGACTGGTTTCAAATCGGGAAAGGAGTATGTCAAGGCTGTTTATTGTCATCCTGCTTATTTACCTTATATGCAGAGTACATCATGCGAAATGCCAGGCTGAATGAAGCACAAACTGGTATCAATATTGCTGGGAGAAATATCCATAACCTCAGATAGGCAGATGACATCAATCTTATGGCAGAAAGCAAAGAAGATCTCATCTTCTTGATGAATAAGAGCCTCTTGAAAGTGAAAGAGGAGAGTGAAAAAGTAGTCTTAAAACTCAACATTCTGAAAGCTAAGATCGTGGCACCTGGTCCCATCATTTCATGGCAAATAGATGGGGAAACGATGGAAACTCTGAAAGACTTTATGATTTTGGGCTCCAAAGTCACTGCAGATGGTGACTGCAGCCATGAAATTAAAAAAACCACTTGATCCTTGGAAGAAAAGCAATGACCAATCTAGACAGCATATTAAAAAGTAGAGACATTACTTTGCCAAAAAAAAGTTCTTCTTGTCAAAGCTGTGGTTTTTCCAGTAGTCATGTATAGATGTGAGAGTTGGACTATAAAGAAAGCTGAGCACTGAAGAGTTGATGCTTTTGAACTGTGGTGTTGGAGAAGACTCTTAAGAGTCCCTTGGAGTGCAAGGAGATCCAACCAGCCCATCCTAAAGGAAATCAGTTCTGAATATTCATTGGAAGGACTGATGCTGAAGCTGAAACTCCAATACCCTGGCCACCTGATGTGAAGACCTGACTCATTATAAAAGACCCTGATGCAGGGAAAGATTGAGGACAGGAGAAGGGACGACAGAGGACGAGATGGTTGGATGGTATCACTGAACCAATGGACTAGGAGTTTGAGTAAGCTTTGGGAGTTGGTGTACGACAGGAAAGCTGGGCATGCTGCAGTCCATGGGGTCACAAAGATTTGGACACGACTGAGCGACTGAACTGAACTAAGGGTGGAGTATACAAATATAGTAAAAAGTAAATTTGAAACTGTTTCTTAAGAAGAAATTTATTGGACAAGAATAGTGAGAGTAAGATCACTATTAAAAATTGTGAAACGAATATTAAAATAAGTAGCTACAGTGTTCTAGACAGAATACAAAAACAGTTCTAAGATATATGTAAAGATTTTAAGCCTAATGAAAAAGAGCATTATAAACTAACTGGAGAGGAAGGGTTATTCTATAAAATGTGGTCACTCACTGAGAGTCAGACATCCTGGATGTTGAGGTAAGTGGCCTTAAAGAAGCATTCCTACAAACAAAGCTAGTGGTGGTGATAGAATAGTCAAGCTGTTTCAAATCCTAAAAGATAATGTTAAAGTGCTGTACTCAACATGGCAGCAAATTCTGAAAACTCAGCAATGGCCAAAAGACTGACAAAGGTCAGTTTTCATTCCAGTCCCCAAAAGTGCAATGCCAAAGAATGTTCAAGCTACTTTACATTTGTACTCATTTCAACAAACTGGCAAAGTAATGCTCAAAGTCCTTTAAGCTAGGCTTCAACAGTACATGAACTGAGAATTGCATTTAGAAAAGACAGAGGAATCCGAAGTAAAATTGCCAAAATCTGTTGGATCATAGAAAAAGAAAGAGAATTCCAGAAAAACATCTACTACTGGTTCATTGACTATGGGGAAGGCTTTGATGGTGTGGATCATAATAACCTGTGAAAAATCCTTAAAGAGATGGGAAAACCAGACCACATTATCTGTATCCTCCAAAACCAGTATGCAGGTCAAGAAGCAACAGTTAGGACCAGACATGGAACAACAGACTGGTTCAAAATTTGGAAAGGAATACATCAAAGTCATATATTGTCAGCGAAAAGCAAAGGAGAAAAGGAAAGATATAAGCATCTGAATGCAGAGTTCCAAAGAACAGCAAGAAAGGATAAGAAACCCTTCCTCAGTAATCAGTGCAAAGACATAGAGGAAAACAACAGAATGGGAAAGACTAAAGATCTCTTCAAGAAAATTAGAGATACCAAGGAATATTTCATGCAAAGATGGGCTTGATAAAGGACAGAAATGTTATGTACCTAACAGAAGCAGAAGATATTAAGAGGAGGAGGTAAGAATACACAGAAGAACTGTATAGAAAAGATCTTCATGACCAAGATAATCACAATGATGCGATCACTCACCCAGAGCCAGACATCTTGGAATGTGAAGTCAAGTGGGCCATAGAAAGCATGACTATGAACAAGCTAGTAGAGGTGTTGGAATTCCACTCGAGCTATTTCAATCCTGAAAGATGATGCTGTGAAAGTGCTGCACTCAACATGCCAGCAAATTTGGAAAACTCAGAAGTGGCCACAGGACTGGAAAAGGTCAGTTTTCATTCTGATCCCAAAGAAAGGCAATGTCAAAGAATGCTCAAACTACCACACAATTGCACTCATCTCACATGCTAGTAAAGTAATGCTCAAAATTCTCCAAGCCAGGCTTCAGCAATACGTGAACCGTGAACTTCCTGATGTTGAAGCTGGTTTTAGAAAAGACAGAGGAACCAGAGATCAAACTGCCAACATCCACTGGATCATGGAAAAAGCAAGAGATTTCAAGAAAAACATCTATTTCTGCTTTATTGACTATGCCAAAGCCTTTGACTATGTGGATGACAAGAAACTGTGGAAAATTCTGAAAGAGATGGGAATACCAGACCACCTAACCTGCCTCTTGAGAAACCTGTATGCAGGTCAGGAAGCAACAGTTAAAACTGGACATGGAACAACAGACTGGTTCCAAATAGGAAAAAAGAGTTCGTCAAGGCTTTATATTGTCACCCTGCTTATTTAACTTATATGCAGAGTACATCATGAGAAACGCTGGACTGGAAGAAGCACAAGCTGGAGTCAAGATTGCCAGGAGAAATATCAATGACCTCAGATATGCAGATAACACCACCCTTATGGCAGAAAGTGAAGAGGAGCTAAAAAGCCTCTTGATGACAGTGAAAGAGGAGAGTGAAAAAGTTGGCTTAAAGCTCAACATTCAGAAAATGAAGATCATGGCATCTGGTCTCATCATTTCATGGGAAATAGATAGGGAAACAGTGGAAATGGTGTCAGACTTTTTTTTTGGGTGGGGGGCTCCAAAATCACTGCAGATGGTGACTGCAGCCATGAAATTAAAAGATGCTTACTCCTTGGAAGAAAAGTTATGACTAACCTAGATAGCATATTCAAAAGCAGAGACATTACTTTGCTGACTAAGGTCCGTCTAGTCAAGGCTATGGTTTTTCCAGGGGTCATGTATGAATGTGAGAGTTGGACTGTGAAGAAAGCTGAGTGCAGAAGAATAGATGCTTTTGAACTATGGTGTTGGAGAAGACTCTTGAGAGTCCCTTGGACTGCAAGGAGATCCAACTAGTTCATTCTAAAGGAGATCGGTCCAGGGTGTTCTTTGGAAGGAATGATGCTAAATCTGAAACTCCAGTACTTTGGCCACCTCATGTGAAGAGTTGACTCATTGGAAAAGACCCTGACGCTGAGAGGAATTGAGGTCAGGAGGAGAAGGTGATGACCGAGGATGAGATGGCTGGATGGCATCACTGACTCAATGGATATGAGTTTGAGTGACCTCCAGGAGTCGATGATGGACAGGGTGGCCTGGTATGCTGCGATTCATGGGGTTGCAGAGACTTGGACATGACTGAGCGACTGAACTGAACTGCTTGTTTAACTTGTACGCTGGGTACATCATGCAAAATGTCAAACTGGATGAAGCACAAGCTGGAATCAAGCTGGCCAGGAGAAATATCAATAACCTCAGATATGCAGATGATACCTAATGGCAGAAACTGAAGAGGAACTAAAGAACCTCTTGACAATAAAATTACTTAAGTGTTTTATAGAAAAACTGGTTATAGTTAAGATTGTTCAGCAGGCATTATTTCAGAAAGATGCAGTGTAAATAAATCTTATGATAAAAGCTTCCTGTGGTCAGGTGTTTTAGAACAGAGTTTCAATATATTTCAGGAGTAAATGTAGAATATTCAAATATTTCACAAACATGTTTGGACCCAGGTTCCACACCTTTATGCTTCTTCTCAGTTTGGTGGTAGCTTTCAGTAAAATATTTTAATACATTTATTTCAAGTGACAGCTTTTTTGTGTTGTCATTAATGACTGACTCGATGGATGTGAGTCTGAGTGAACTCTGGGAGTTGGTGTTGGACAGGGAGGCCTGGCATGCTGCAATTCATGGTGTCATAAAGAGTCGGACATGACTGAGCGACTGAATTGAACTGAACTGAATGTTGTTTTCAATAGTCATTACAATTAGATTTTGTAATGTTAATGGTTTCATTCTTGAAACCTAGTGTTTTATTTCAGAGAGTGAAAAGACTGGAAAAAGAATGGGTAAAGATTGTCTTGGAATCATCTACTGTCTTCATTGTGCAACCACTATTAGAAGCTGCTGGTTTCTGTTAGTCTTTTCCAATGGTGAACACATTAATAACATGCCTGTAATATTGGTCTTCCATTTTAATAAAGGGTATAAGAAATAATCTCTAACCCTTTTCTATTGTCTACACTCTGTAAACATATACACAATTAGTTGAAATTATCAAGTGGGTCTATGATTAACTTACTTGTCCGACCAGACTGGTACATAAGACAAGCATTTCAGTGAAAGCAATACTGATGGTCTCTAGATGTGGTTTTATAATTATAACATAACACTGTATACTTGCAAGAAACTACTAACTTAGAAATTTAAATGTTACATTTATGAAAATATATCTAGATATGCATAACCAATCAAAGGAAAGTCATCTGCCTAGACCCAGCTCCAGGAAAATGTTTCTCTAACATCTGCATAAGAACCAGCTTTTATACTTGTTAAAAAATCTCATTCTTGGGTTTTACCCCAAGTTTTCTGAAACTAAAATGTCCAAAGTATATGCTTGAAATTTGCATGTACAATAATTTCCAAATTCCCATGAATATGATGTTTCTGAGCAAGATAATCTGGAAATCTTGTCAGTATGCTGAGATAACTTATGGTAATTCGTATTGGTTCCTCTGTTATTTCAATGATTATATGGGAAATGCTATTAACTGCATTAATTAAATTAGGATTCAAAGTAGAGGCAACAGCTTTTCTGCGTTGTAATTAATGTAGTTTTCAATAGTGATTCCAGTTAGATTTCTTGAAACCTAGTGTTTTATTTCAGATGGTGAAAGGACTGGAGAAAGAATGGATAGAGTGTCTTGGAATCATCTACTGACTGTCTTCATTGTGAGACCACTATTAGAAACTGCTAGTTTCTGTTAGTCTTTTCCAATGTAAAGAAGTTTAGGTGGCTTTCTGAGGTCTCAGAAATATAGAAAATGCATTCTATTTTCAGCAGCTCTAGCCTCCTAATTCTAGTGGCTACTGGCTGGCTAGAAAAAGTGACATGTATATGAGGACATATGAGTGAATTTTCCTATCCCTATTTTGTCCTTCAAGAGCCTCCAGAGGCAAAAGTTGTTTGTCTGCAATATCAGATTTTAAAGGTCACTTTTTATTTTATAGCTCTAGGTTGGTTTTTATTTCTAGGTATTTTACATGACCCATGGTAAATTAGACTCTAACCTGTGCTGAAGGACAAATTGTAACTATGTCTAATACCCCAGAACTTCATTTTCCCTCTTTAAAGTGAATACCTTAAAATGCCTTAACAAAGTCCTATAGTAATTCCTTTGGACTGGTACTTAGGCAATGTATCATGGATTTAAAAAATTTAAACTCTGGGGCAATACAAACATGGGTTGGGTTTTTTAAATAGCAGCTGTTTAATATTGGGCAAATTACTTAATTTACAGAAATCTGATTATTTTCTATAAAATTGAGATAATCATGTAATTATATTATGGAATTATTTTAAAAATTAACTGAGCTAATATATTTTATAAAGTGACTGATATATAAAAACAATCAAGAAATGTGTATTACTAAATCAGACCATATTTTATCAAATCATAGAACCATAAGCACATTTAATAATTATTTAAATCATTTTCTACAAAGTCAACAAGAGTACTTTAAATTTCTTTACAAAATCATGCAACATGAAGTTCAGAAAACAACAGTTTTATTAAATAAGAAAGATAGAAGTTAGAAAAGAAAATGCTCTTATTTTCAGAATGTAATTGAAATTAAATTCACAGGAACAAGCATTTACTTGAGATTTTTGTACATCTTTAGGATAGGGATATCAAGTCTAATACCAGCAACTAGATGGATGCTGTTCTCTATTTTGTTTAAGATTCTATGATTCCCTTTGCTTATTTGAATAGTGAGAATACCACCTTGTAATTTCCAATAGTTTACCCATGTTTAAATTAAGAGTGGGTGTATTCCTTGTGATCAACAAATGCCTTTTTGCATAAACTAGTGACTGAATGAGAAAACTTTTTGGTCTCTGCAAAAGCATGTCACTTGTGGAGGTGCTGCTGCTGCTGCTGCTAAGTCACTTCAGTCATGTCTGACTCTGTGTGACCCCGTAGACGGTAGCCCACCAGGCTCCCCCATCTCTGGGATTCTCCAGGCAAGAACACTGGAGTGGGTTGCCATTTCCTTCTCTAATGCATGAAAGTGAAAAGTGAAAGTGAAGTCGCTCAGTTGTGTCTGACGAGGACTAGTTTTATCAAAGAATGTTCTTATATTTATTTTTTTTACCCAAGTAATTTTTAAAATAATCCAGAAAACATTTATTTATTCGAGTTATAGCTCAAAGACATAACCAATGAAATATTCTGATATAAATATATTGAATATACTATAACCTTATAATAATATAAAATCTCATACAGTGTATTTGCTGTCTATTAAAAGCACCATAAACCAAATATTGATTCTTAAAAAAAAAAAAGAATAACCTTGTACCAACTGAAGCTTCTGTTTAGCTAGCAAATAAAACAAGTCCCTATCATGGAGTTTCTACACTGCAACTGGTACTCCAAATGTATCAACAAAGAACAAAAGGAATAGAAAAAGTATGATAATAAACTAAAATTAAACTAACAAAAGTTTAATTTGGATAATCTCAACTTGCAGTGTGAAAGAAATACTGATCAAAGAGATATTTATCTAGACATCAGTTCAATATGATTTTGAACATTAAGATAATGGTAGTACATTTATAGGGAAGAAAAAATAAATTTTCTGGATGAATCAAGTAGTCTAGATATCAGCAAGTAATCTGCTCAGAAATTTTGATTCTCTTTCTCACCAGTACACACAGGCAAAAGAGTCTAAATTTTATGAAAAATTTCATATTGAGTGAAATATCCATTGCATTGAAATAACTGCCAGTATATATAAAGCACCAAACACTGTTAAAAATACTATTTCAAAAGAATACAATCAATTTCCTCTGACAGAAAGGTGAAATTGATTCTTGTTCTTCTATCTTTAAAGTTATCTTCAACTAAAACCCTTGTGTATTATATATAAAACAATAATAATAAGGATCTGAAAGTTAAAAAGAAGAAAGAAGACAACCTAAGGACCTTAAGACGTAAGAAACAATACAATGGTGAGTTTTCTGGATTTTCACTTTGCCTCATTTATCCTAGGTTTAGACTTGAAGAAACTGGCTTACAAACCAGAAACACCAATGGGCAGAAACAAAAACAAATGAGAAAACAACAGCAAAACTAAAATGGTAAAAATCTTCTTTCTCTTACTAAAAGACTAGGAACGAGATAATCTAGCAAGACATAGAAAGTTTAGACCATATCTTCTGTACACTTACCAAATGTAGCCCCATTCCACCTGTACCAGTAAAGGCCACCTAGGGAGTCTGGACTTCCATGTTTGCCTGGCTATAAGCCACCCACTTTCCAATTGAAACAGTATTAGAGAATATCCAGTAAGAAGCTGAAATTTTCGTTGTTACTGGGCAATAATACCTCTTCCCACTCCTGTATCAGTTGATACCATGAAGATAACTTGGATTTCTACTGTCACCCAGCAGTAAGGAGATGCTCTTCCACTTTCATGCTGACTTGGCTTCAGAGGAGGCCTACTGAATGCAAGGATTTTCATCCTTGCCAAGCAACAAAAAGTCCCTCTGATGTCAGAAGAGGCCATAAGGGGAGCAGTAACAAGACATTCCTAACCTTCCCAGTCAGGGTAGTATCTGCAAAAGTCTCAGAATGTGCTAGAACTTCTACCCTTACCCAGCACAGCAGTAATGAGGATTCCATCACTCTTGACAAGCATCAGTCAACAGAGACAGAGTGAGAAACCTGGACTTCAATTCCTATTCCCTTTCCCTGACAAAACTGTCATAGAAAGACAGATTAAATGCAATATGTAATAAATGCCAGTCTTATAATAGCCAGAGTGAGAAAAAAAAATCACCCATATTACTGAAATTAAGGAAAATGACAACTTGAATCAAGATTGCTGAGAGAAATATCAATAACCTCAGATATACAGATGACACCACCCTTATGGCAGAAAGTGAAGAGGAACTAAAAAGCCTCTTGATGACAGTGAAAGAGGAGAATGAAAATGCTGGCTTAAAGCTCAACATTCAGAAAATGAAGATCATGGCATCTGGTCCCATCACTTCATGGCAAATAGTTGGGGAAACAGTGGAAACAGTGTCGCTTTATTTTTGGGGGGCTCCAAAATCACTGCAGATGGTGTTTGCAGCCATGAAATTAAAAGATGCTCACTCCTTGGAAGGAAAGTTATGACCAACCTAGATAGCATATTCAAATCAGAGGCATTATTTTGCCAACAAAGGTCCATCTAGTCAAGGCTGTTGTTTTTCCAGTGGTCATGTATGGATGGGAGAGTTGGACTGTGAAGAAAGCTGAGCGCCAAAGAATTGATGCTTTTGAACTGTGGTGTTGGAGAAGATTCTTGAGAGTCCTTTGGACTGCAAGGAGATCCAACCAGTCCATTCTAAAGGAGATCAGTCCTGGGTGTTCTTTAGAATGACTGATGCTAAAGCTGAATCTCCAATATTTTGGCAACCTCATGCGAAGAGTTGGCTCATTGGAAAAGACTCTGATGCTGGGAGGGATTGGGAGCAAGAGAGAAAGGGACCACAGAGGATGAGATGGCTGGATGACATCACTGAGTTGATGGACATGAGTTTGAATAGACTCTGGGAGTTCGTGATTGACATGGAGGCCTGGTGTGCTGCAGTTCATGGGATCGCAAAGAGTCAGACATGACTGAGCAACTGAACTGACTAACTGAACTGACAACTTGAATGAAAAAGACCCAAGACCTAGATAATAGAAATTTTGAATTATCTAACACTGTTTTTAAAAACCCATCACAAAAGTATTCAACAAGCAATTGTGAACATAAATGAAACAAATGATTTAAGGTTTCAGCAAAAACAAAAACAAACAAACAAAAAAAACAGTGTAAGTAGAGAAATATAATACTTAAAAAGAACCAGTTTAAAACCAGAAAATTTAAAACTAAAAATACAATACTCTTCCACACATGATCATACAAATTAAATGCTGGCTTTAGCAGTAGAATGGTGCACAAAGAACAAATCAGAGACCTATTAAAAGAGAACAATGAATTACCCAATCCAAACAAGAGCCAGGAAATCAATTTTTTAAAAAAATGAATAAACAGAGCTTTTTGGAACCTGTGGGAAGTATAACAGAAGACCTAACACTTACTTTATTGGATTCCAGAAACAACAAGAGAAAGAAGGTGAAATTGAAAAGGTACTTGAAGAAATAAAGGGGTTAAACTTCCCAAATTTGGCAAAAGACATAAATCTACAGATTCAAGAAGCTAACCTTTTAATAAACACAGTAAGATTCTCTGCAAGGCACATCAGAGTTGTAGTTTGAAAAATGAAAGGCAAAAGAAATACTTTGAAAGGAGGCGGAGAATTGATATCTAACCTGAAACCAATTTTAAAAAAACAGAGAATTTCTTAAAGGAAACCATGGAGTCCAGAAGAGGCATAGTAAGTTTTAACTACTTCAAGAAAAGAACCACCAAACTGGAATTCTATATCCAGTGAAAATAATCTACATGATGCAATAAAACTAAGTGAATTTATCTGCAACAGGCAGAATTAAGTTCTTACTCTTAATTTGTATTTGTTCCTACCAAAATTCAAGTGTATATCTACATATATGTATTTTTAGATGCACTTTCATGTGTGTGTGTATATATATATATACACACATACATACATATATGCAAGTGTGTGTGTGTGTGTTTGTGTGTGTGTGTGTGTAAACTTCAGCTTGGTTAACTATTCCTGTATATAACACTTCATCTTCTATTATCAGCATGCATATGGTTTTTTTCTTCTTTTTCTTCAAATGAAATATGCTGCTGTACAAAATTCAGCTTAATTACATAACAAGTTGCTAAACATATCTGGCACCTGTTATCATAAACAAATATTTATAAATTTAAGAAAATCTTAGTTCCATTAAAAAAAAAAAAACTCTTTTGCTTCTGTTATTTGAAATTCACACACACATTTACTACTCTCTGAGACTCCTGTCTCTCTTAAAAATCTCACTGGGAATATATCCATAATTGACAGGAACTGTGTCCAAGAATGTCATCTGTTGTCAATGAATGAGATGCAGATCACTTCCTACAGACCAATTGCTTAGGTTTTTCAAAACACAATTTTCTATTCCAGAATAAGAGCAAAAAATTAAAGTAGAAAAATAAAAGAAACTAAAATTAATTATACAATTATGTTCACTTTTAAGAATCATACATTTCTTTTGCTAGAGGTTTTAATCCTTACTAGTTCTGTCAATTTTTGTGTAATTTGTGATTAGAAATTATATTTTCCTATATCAAGTATAACATTGGTTTAAAATACATTAAGACATAATAACACATTTCAAATGTTAACATCAAATCCAATTTAAGGTCATTTAGTGTTTCAGGTCTGATTTGCAATTCAAATTCCAAAACTGAATACACAAATCAAATGACAGTTGAAACAAAAACTTAGTACTTTAATTTATTTATTTAAATTTTTGTGCCCATTATTACCCTAGTCCTGGAGCAGAAGAAAAATTCTATAAATATACTGACTAAAACATGAATGAGGATATTGCCTCAAACCTAAAAGGCATGACAGAATTTTTTAAGCTCTATAATATAAAAATTCTGAATGTTTCTAACCTGGCAACTACAGCATTTCTATTCAGAGGTTCAGTTCAGTTCAGTTGCTCAATTGTGTCCAACTCTTTGCGACCCCATGAATTGCAGCACGCCAGGCGTCCCTGTCCATCACCATCTCCCAGAGTTCATTCAGACTCACGTCCATCGAGTCCGTGATGCCATCCAGCCATCTCATCCTCGGTCGACCCCTTCTCCTCCTGCCCCTAATCCCTCCTAGCATTAGAGTCTTTTCCAATGAGTCAACTCTTCGCATGAGGTGGCCAAAGTACTGGAGTTTCAACTTTAGCATCATTCCTTCCAAAGAATACCCAGGGCTGATCTCCTTCAGAACGGACTGGTTGCATCTCCTTGCAGTCCAAGGGACTCTCAGGAGTCTTCTCCAACACCACAGTTCAAAAGCATCAATTCTTTGGCGCTCAGCCTTCTTCACAGTCTAACTCTCACATCCATACATGACCACAGGAGAAACCATAGCCTTGACTATTCAGAGGTAGAGGACCAAAAATGAATGTTACTGGTGTAAACTTTATAGATTTGATATAACAGTTATGCTTTCAAATGTTTAAAAATTCTACACTTTAAAGGAAATGTATATATATTTTTAAAGGCTAAGCATGAAACAACCTGAATGTCTAAATTAAGATCATGGTCTAGGATGCTTTATATAAGATTTTGACTAGTTCCTAATTTCTTTGGTACCCACCCTGGTAAATAATCAGGTTCTCTGATGTCTCCCATTTGGCTATTTATCAAAATGCTTACGGTAAGCTTATTCTTCTAAGTTAATTACTTCTTGTTCTGACTACCAATACCCTTATACCATCAGCTCCATTCTGGAAGGAGACTACTGAGCTAATTGAACCATATTTCTAATGTTGCTAATGATTTAATGTGTTCATCCTCTCAGTTAATATACTTGCATTTAAAAAGGAAAATAAAATGTCTGAGTAGAAGAAATGACTACTGTTTGACTTCAAATAGATTATGAATTTTAATGTACTTTAAGTGAAGTTCTCTAGAAAGATATGATTGTGTTTGTTGAATGAGAAATGTTACAATTATTTCAAAAATATGTTTAAAGAAATTAATTCCTGTTTGTAGTCATTTTAATAAAAATGTTCCAAAAATCTAGGCAAAAATTCTCCATTTAATCTAGGTAAAATAACATACAGTAAGCAAAATTTTGGGAGAATAAAACTTTAAGTGATTTGCAGTTGAGGTGAAATGATTAGTTATTTATACAATTATATTTTTAGCCCAGATTTTGAGTTCTATCAGCTCCTTAGTTTCACTTTTTATAGACTTACTGGGGGCCATAGTTCACATACAATAAATATCATGTATTTAAAATTATATAGTTTGATAAGTTTGATATGTCTACAAAAATGTTAAACCATTACTAAAAACATATTTACTACCTCCCAATACTTTCATTTATCCTTTTGCAATTTGTTCCTCTTGCTTCCTGTCCTTATTCACAGTCCTTTGGTATTTACTAATCTGCTTTGTCTCTAGACAAAGTGTGCATTTTACAGAATTCCCCCAAACAGAATCATACAGTATATAATATACTTCATTGGCACAATTACTTTCATTAATATTGTTGTATGTATTAATAGTTCATTCTTTTGAGTAGCTGAGTTATATTGTATAGCTAGACCATACTCTGTTTATTTATTCACTTGTTAATGGATATTTTTACAGCTTTCACTTTTTGCCTATTTCAAATAAAGTTGCTAAAATATGTATACAGTTTTTGATATGTATACAGTTTTTGGTATATGCTTCAATTTATATTTAGTAGTGGTGGTGTTAGTTGCTCAGTTGTGCCCAAATCTTTGCAACCCCATGGACTGCAGCCAACCAGACTCCATGAGATTTTCCAGGCAAGGCTACTGGAGTGGGTTGCCATTTCCTTCTTATCTAGGAGTAAAATGGTTGAATATTATGGAAGTTATAGAAAGACCATTTAAAAATAAATAGTTTTAGAAAGCAAACAAAAAAATTACAAAGATGTTTCAGGAAGTTCTCATAAACCTCACACTTGGAATCCCTTCCCTATTTTCCCATGCATGTGAAGATTATGCTTGCACCACTCTATAATCTAAGTATATAAAAGCATTATGTCTAATAATATGTATATACCTTCATTAAAATATTTTTTTGCTAAAACAGATTTAAGATCATCTGAAGCTTCAGAAAGCCATAATATTTTTGCTGGTAGAGAGTCTTGTCTTGATATTGATTGTTGCTGACTGATCAGAATGGTGGTTGCTGAAGGCTGGGGTGGCTATAGAAATCTCATAACATTAGACAGCAATGAAGTTTGCACCAGCAATTGACTCTTCATTTCATGAAGGGTTGTTTTATAGCATATGAAGCTATTTGATAGTATGTTAGTCACAGTAGAACTTCTTTCAAAATTGGAGTTAGTCCCCTCCAAACCTAAAGCTGATTTATCAACTAAGTTTATGTAATATTCTAAATCCTTTGCTATAATTTCAACAATATTTACAGCATCTCCACTGTGAACAGAATCCATCTCAAGTAACCACCTTCTTTTCTCATGATTAAGAAGCAACTCCTCATTCATTTTTCTCATGAGATTGTAGCGATTCAGTCACATATTTAGGCTTCACTTTTGAGTTCTCTTGCTATTTCCACCACATCTGTATTTACTTGAATTCCTCAAAGTCATCCATGAGGCTAGTAGCCAACTTCTTCCAAATTCCTATTTATGTTGATATTTTGACCTTTTCCTATTAATTATGATTGTACTTATGGGCATCTAGAATGGTGAATCCTTTCAATAACATCTTCAGTTGACTTCCCCCAGATCCATCAGAGGAATTAGAATCTATGGCAGCTATAGCTTTATAAAATATATTTATTAATTAATATGGCTGAAAGCCAAAATTACTCCTTGAACCATGGACTGCCAAATGGATGTTGTGTCATCAGGCATGAAGAAAACATGGATCTTACTGTATATCTCCATCACAGCTCTTAAGTACCAGGTGTGCTGTCAATGAACAGCAATATTTTGACTTTTTTTTCTGAGCAAGTATTCTCAACAGCAGGCTTCAAATATTTGGCAAACCATGTCATCAAGAGATGTGCTATCATCCAGGGTTTGTTCTTTTTATAGATCATAGGGAGAATAGATTTAGCATAGTTTTGCTTTTTTCTTTCAATTAAAGCAATTTATCCCATTTTGTTAGAAGTGAACATAACTTTTATTTTTATTTTCTTTTATATTTTTGTTTTTAATGGAATATAGTTGCTTTACAAGGTTGTGCTAGTCTCTACTGTATAGCAAAGTGAATTAGCTATACATATACACATATGCTCTCCTTTTTGGATTTCCTTCCCATTTAGGTCACCACAGAGTATTGAGTAGAGTTTCCTGTGCTATTCAGTAGGTTCTCCTTAGTTATCTATTTTATACATTGTATCAATAGTGTTCTTAATGGCCCTGGGATTTTCAGAATGATACATGAGCATTGGCCTCAACTAAAAATCATCAGCTGAATTAGCTCCTAAAAGAAGAATCAGCCTCTTTTGAAGCTTTAAAGCCAGACATTAACTTCTCCTCCCTTGCTATCAAAGTCCTAAATGGCATCTTCTTCCAATACAAAGTTGCTTGATCTACATTAAAAATCTGTTTACTGCAGTCACTCTCATTTGATTGTCTTGGCTAGATATTCAGGATAACTTGCTAAATTTCTCCCTCAGCACTTGCTGCTTCTCATTGCACTTTTACATGATGGAGACAGCCTCTTTCGTTAAACCTCATGAACAAGCCTCTGCTAGCTATAAACTTTTTTTCTGCAGCTTCCTCACCTCACTCAACATTCACAGAATTGAAGAAAGTTAGGAAATTGCTCTGAACTAGGCACTGGCTTAAGGGAATGTTGTGGTTGGTTTGATCTTCTATTCAGACTATTACTTTCTCCATATCAGCACATATGATGCTTTACTTTTAATTTGCTTCAGTAACTTTTCCTTTGCATTCAAAACTTGGCTAACTGTTTGTACCAGAGGCCCAACTTTTAGGCTATTTCATCTTTCAAAATACTTTCATCACTAAGTTTATCACTTCTGGATTTTGACTTACAGTGAGATTCTTAAAATAAGTGACGTAAAACAACAGTCTTTTCACTTAAACACTGAGGCTGCAGTTGGATTATTAATTCACCTAATTTCAGCATAAGCATGCCTTGGAGATATTGTGGTTTTAGTTCTAGACCACCAAAATGAAATAAATATCACAATAAAGCAAGTCAGAAATGTTTTGATTCCCAGTGCATATAAAATTTATTTTCACACTATACTATAGCTTATTAAGTATACAATAGTATTATATCTAAAAGCACTGTTTTGCTGTTGTTGGTTAGTCACTAAGTAGTGTTCAGTTCTTTTGTTACCCCATGGACTGTAGACCACCAGGCTCTTCTGTCCATGGGATTGCCAAGCAAGAATACCAGAGTAGGTTACCATTACCTTTTCTAGGGAATCTTCCTGACCAGGGATCAAACCGGCATCTCCTGCATTGCAGGTGGATTCTTTACCACTGAGCCACCTTGGAAGCCCCAAAACACTGTACCTACCTTAATTCAAAATAGTTTATTACTAAAAATGAGACTTCCCAGGTGGTACAGTGGTAAAGAATCTGCCTGCCAATGCAAGAGACACAAGAGATACAGGGTCTGATCCCTGGGTCAGGAGTGAGAAGATCCCCTGGAGTAGGAAATGACAACCCACTCCAGTATTCTTGCCTGGAATAGTCCATGGACAGAGGACTCTGGTAGGCTATCCTCCATGGAGTTGCAAAGAGTTGGACACAACTGTGCATGCATTTATGCCACACAATAAATGCATGCCTGCCACATTACTAAAAATGCTAAATAACATCTAGCCTTTGGAAAGCTACAATTTTTTTTTGATAGTAACATCAAAAGTTACTGATCACACACCACTATAACAATTACAACAGTAAAGAAAACGTTTGATATAGCATAAGGATTACCAAAATGTGACACAGAGACACAGATAATAAATATTGTTGGAAAAAATGGTGTAGATAGACTTGCTGGATTCACACTTGTCACAAACTGTTAGTTTGTAATAAAAAAAAAAAAAAAGGAAAGAAGTACCTAAGAAACTCAATAAAGCAAAGCACAATGAAGATGCCTATATGATTTCTAAATATCTTCTCCTGGTCTATTGTCTGACTTTCATTTTCTAATGGTGATTTTCAAAGACCAGAAACTGCTAACTTTGATGAATTTCTACTTATCATAACTTTTCCTCTTTTATGGGGTCATGTATTTGGTATTGTACCTTCTAAATCTTTGTCTATCCCATTATATGTATATAATTGAGAGTCCTTTGGACTGCAAGGAGCTATAACACATCCATTCTAAAGGAGACCAATCCCCAGTATTCATTGGAAGGACCGATGTTAAAGCTGAAACTCCAATACTTTGGCCACCTGATGCGAAGAGCTGACTCATTTGAAAAGACCCTGATGCTGGGAAAGATTAAGGGCAGGAGGAGAAGGGGATGACAGAGGATGAGATGGTTGGATGGCATCACCAACTCAATGGACATGAGTTTGGGTAAACTTCGGGAGTTGGTGATGGACAGGGAAGCCTGGTGTGCTGCAGTCCATGGGGTCACAAAGAGTTGGACATGACTGAGTGACTGAACTGAACTGATCCAATTATATGTGTGTATATATATATATATATATGCATACACACACACATATATATAAATATACATATTGTTTTACAGATTATTTTCCATTATAGCTTATGACAATATAGCGGATATATTTTCCTGTGCCATATAGTAAATCTTTGTAGTTTATTTATTTTATACATAGTTGTGTGAATCTGTTAATCCAATACTCCTAAATAATCCCTCCCACCAGTTTTATTTTTGAGTTAACATTAAGTAGAATGTGATGTAGAACACAGGCAATCTGCTAAGAAATTGCAAAGACAGAAATAAATCTCATCCTTTTTTTATACTCAGTCAGATACAACCCATTTCACAAATGTTCTCAAAATAATAATAACTAGTCCTCAGGCAAGACGACTTGACAGCACTGTGTGTCACATGAAATGTCCCCATTTCACCAGACAGTTAGACTGGTCACCTGTGCTTGCTAATTGGCTTTATTTAAAGTAAAAATAAACTTCTCATGTCATTATGACAGGAGGCACTTTTGCCACTTTGGCTGTGGTGCCTGCTTAAGTTTGGTTCCCACCCTCCCTCAGAAACTGAAAAATATGTGCACTCTCTTCCTTGATGACTACATTTCAAAAAGATGTTTCTCAGGTCCTGGAGAAAGACAGCTGTGGCTGTGAGGATATTATCTCTAGGCAACAAGAGATCAAGATAAGGATTGACCCAGGGTAGGAGCTCAGTACATTTTAGCAGTGAAATCTGGAGTCTCTGGAAAAAGGCTTATTCAGCTTTTGAAAATATTTACATATTTGTAGTTTTGATTGTATAAATTTTTCCTTTGCTTGGTTAAATTTATTCTGAAGTATTTTATTGTTTTTGGTGCTTTTTGAATGTGGGCGATTTCTTTATTTTATTTTTTCAGATGCTTTACCATTAGTGGTATGAATTCGTTTGATTTCTGTTTGTTGATTTTGTATCTCACTGTTTTACTAAAGTTAATTTCAACAGTTTTTTGACTGATTCTTTTTAATTTTCTATATATAGGATAATATGATCAGCAAATAATGACAAAAATATATAAAACTTCACTGAAACAAATTGAAGACATAAGCAAATGTAAGTATACCCCATGTTTATGGATCATAAACATTAATATTGTTAAAATGGCCACCTTACCCAAAGCCATCCACAGATTCAATCCAATCCCTATCAAAATACTAAAGGCATTATTCATAGAAATAGAAGAAACAGTTCTAAAATTTGTATTAAACCACCAAAGATCCTGAAGAGCCAAAGCAATTCTGAGGAAAAAGAACAAAGCTGGAGGCATCACATTTCTAGATAGCAAACTACACTGCAAAGCCACAATAATAAAAATAATATGTTTCTGGCACAAAAATAGAGCATCAACCACTGGAGCAGAATAGAGAGCCTACAATTAAATCTAGGAATACATAGTCACTTTGATGAAGGAAATAAGAACAACCAGTGAAAGATAGTCTCTTCAAGGAATGGTGTTCAGAAAACTAGAGAAACATCTGAAAGCAATGAAATGGGGCCCTTATCTCACACCACCCACAAAAATTAAATGAGAATAAATCAAAGACTTAAGCATAAAAGATATGACATCACAAAGTTCTTAGAAGAAAACATAGGGGAAAAATTAATCAGTATTGGTCTTGGCAATAAATTTTGGGGGCACTATGTCAAAAACACAAATAGTGAAAGAAAAAATTAAAAATAGGATTACATCAAACTCAGAACTGTACAGCAAATGGAACAATTAGCAAATTATATACTGGATAAGACATTATAATCAAAAATATCCAGTCCCATCACTTCATGGCAAATAGATGGGGAAACGGTGGAAACAGTAGCTGACTTTAATTTTCTAGGCTCCAAAACCACTGCAGATGGTGACTGCAGCCATGAAATTAAAAGATGCTTGCTCTTTGGAAGGAAAGTTACGACCAACCTAGGCAGCATATTAAAAAGCAGAGACATTACTTTGCCAATAAAGGTCCATCTAGTCAAGGCTATGGTTTTTCTAGTAGTCATGTATGGATGTGAGAGTTGGACTATAAAGAAAGCTGAGCCCCAAAGAATTGATGTTTTTGAACTATGGTGTTGGAGAAGACTTTTGAGAGTCCCTTGGACTGCCAGGACATCCAACCAGTCTATCCTAAAGGAGATCAGTCCTGGGTGCTCATTGGAGGGACTGATGCTGAAGCTGAAACTCCAATACTTTGGCCACCTGATGTGAAGAGCTGACTCATTTGAAAAGACCCTGATGCTGGGAAAGATTGAGGGCAGAATGAGAAGGTGATGACAGAGGATGAAATGGTTGGATGGCATCACCGACACAATGGACATAGGTTTGGGTGGATTCTGGGAGTTGGTGATGGACAGGGAGGCCTGCGTGCTGGGTTCATGGGGTTGCAAAGAGTCAGACATGACTGAGCGACTGAACTAAACTGATATACAGAATTGTCAACTCAATAACAACACCAAAAAGCAATCGAATTAAAAAATATACATAAGAATTAAACTAAAGAAGAAAGAAATGGCAACACACTCCAGCATTCTTGGAAATGCCATGGACTGAGGATGCATGGACTATGGTCCATGAGATCGCAAAAAATTGGACACAACTTAGCAACTAAACAACAAGAACAAGAATTAAAAAAACATTTCTTCATAAAGGACATTGAAATGTCCAAGAGATATGAAAAGATGCTCAACATCACTAAACATCAAGAAAATGGAAATCAAGACAGCAATGAGACATCCACTTCACACATGATGAATAGATACCATCAAGAAAACAAGAGATAACAGATGTTATCAAGGATGTGGTGAAAAGAGCTTTATGCATTATTGTTAGAAATGCAAATTGGTGTGACCAGTATGGAAGGCAATATGGCAATTTCTCATAATATTAAAAATAGACTCACCATACCATCCAGATTTCTACTTCTGGGGAAATGCCAAAGGAAATGAAAACAGAATTTCAATTATATATAGGTGCCTCCAAGTTTATCACAGCATTATTCACAAGAGCCAACATACAGGAAAAAAAAATGTCCAACAGATTAAAGGATAATGAGCTGTTGATAATGAGTTCTTGAGACTTTTTAATGCTTGAAGTAGTATTCTCATTAATATTAAAACAATTTTTACAATACAAATTTAAATAATCCTTCTGCTTCTTGACATTGGAGTATTTTGACCTTTGTGTAGATGTATTTTCGTGTTTTTACTCAAAACTGGGTAAAGTTTTTCATCACTTATTAAATTTATTTTTGTCTTCTCTCCTTTTTTAGAAACTCAAAGAACATTTATACTAATCTGAAATTGTCCAACAACTCACTGATCAGTTCATTTCATTTGTTCAGTCGTGTCCCACTCTTTGCGACCCCATGGACTGCAGCATGTCAGACTTGAATGCCATCACCAACTCCTGGAGCTTGCTCAAACTCATGGCCATCCAACAGGTAATGCCATCTAACCATCATATCTTCTGTTGTCCCCTTCTCTTCCTGTCCTCAGTCTTTTCTAGCATCAGGATCTTTTCCAATGAGTCAGGTGGCCAGAGTATTGGAGCTTCAGCTTTAGCATCAGTCCTTCCAATGAATACTCAGGACTGGTACTGATACTCAGTTCAATAAAAGACTCACTGATACTCAGTTCATTTTTGTTGCTGTTGGAGCTTTTTTTCCTCTGAATTTTAATTTGGGTAGTTTCTATTGCTACAATTTCAAATTAACATTTCCTTTTACAATGTTTAATTTTCCATTAAAAACATTTTATTCTTATTTCAAATATTGCAGCTTTCATTTTAAGCAGCTTATTTTTATTTCTGTCATATCTATAGTTTATATGCATAAGACATTTATGTCCATGTAAGTGCCTGTTCCTTGAGTTCTCCTTTGAGTCACTTTTTAATAACTTACTGTTTCCCTTGTTAATTAATATATCAAATCAAATAATTGGCATTATTTCATCTTTGGGTAGTAGGGATTTTTACCTATTTAAAAATTATCACTTAAAAAAGTATAAGTGTAATATTCCATTGAGTGGACTTTTCTTAACTACTGCCCTATAAATGAATATCTGGATTTTTTTTTTTTTTGCAATTACAGATTGATCATGTATTTTTCATGTACATGGCTTATTTATTCTACCTTAAAATTTTTATTTAGGGAAAAGTCAAAAATACACGTCAATCAGTTCAGTTCAGTCGCTCAGTCGTGTCTGACTCTGTGACCTCATGAACTGCAGCATGCCAGGCCTCCCTGTGCATCACCAGCTCCTGAAATTTACTCAAATTCATGCCCATTGAGTCGGTGATGCCATACAACCATCTCATCCTCTATCATCCCCTTCTTCTCCTGCCTTCAGTCTTTCCCATCATCAGTTCAGTTCAGTTCAGTAGCTCAGTCATGTTTGACTCTTTGTGACCCCATGAACGCAGCACACCAGGCCTCCCTGTCCATCACCAACTCCTGGAGTCCACTCAAACCCATGCCCATTGAGTTGGTGATACTATCCAACCATCTCATCCTCTGCCGTCCCCTTCATCTCCCGCCCTTAATCTTTCCTAGCATCAGGGTCTTTTCAAATGAGTCAGCTCTTTGCATCACGTGGCCAAAGGGTGAGTAATAGCTTCAAAATCAGTCCTTCCAATGAACACCCAGGACTGGTCTCTTTTAGGATGAACAAATCAAAAGAAATAATCCTTTCTGAAGCTCATTATACAAATTGCTTAAATTGGACTTTAGTTGTTAGTAACTCAACTTACTAGTATGACTAACCATTTCTAACATATATTGTTAGTTATAGTTATTTTTACTGTAAATATAATGTATTTTCAGCATTAAGTAGCTCTGTTATGGAGTATCTCAGTTAAAAATTGAAGATGTATAATATAATTTATTTTATATTTTTATTAACAATAGCAGTTAATAATTAAAATAACTTAAGAAAGTCTGAGTTTGCTAGTTTAATATGTTTAAAGTCAGTGCTTCTGTAGGCCGTTCTGGAACTAGGCTCCTGCTGTAAGCACTTTCGATCTTTATAAAGGTCTCATTTAAGATGGAAGGAATGATGATAAAGGTGAAACTCCAGGACTTTGGCCACCTCATGTGAAGAGTTGACTCGTTGGAAAAGACTCTGATGCTGGGAGGGATTGGGTGCAGGAGGAGAAGGGGACGACAGAGGATGAGATGGCTGGATGGCATCACTGATTCGATGGACATGATTCTGAGTAAACTCTGGGAGTTGGTGCTGGACAGGGAGACCTGGCGTGCTGCGATTCATGGGGTTGCAGACTTGGACACGACGGAGCGACTGAACTGAACTGAACTGAAAGTCACGAGGGGCATGTATGTCATAAAGACTCATTTCTGAGGTTAAAATAAATAGTTAAGTAATGCCAAGTGAGTTTCTGTGAATATATGTTTGAATGTGTTTTTCATTGGGTAAAATTTCTTAAATAATAATTCTTTACCTTTTATGTCTAATAGCAGTCAGATAGTTGCATGAGAAAAAAAATGATCTTCCAGTATCAGTCAACTGCCTTTCATTTCACAGTCATCACCTATTGATTTGTCATCACCTATATAATTCAGAAGCTACTTAGCCCTCACAATATTTTAAATGTAACTCTATTGATATTTCTACTACTGTTTTTGATTCAATTGAAATTTAATTATTGTAGTTTTGTTATTTTATAATTACATTGAAAGCCAAATCAAATTAAATAGAAATGACAGTCAGTGCTCTTAAAGTAAATTGAAAATTGGGACTGGAACTTAATCAAAATTTACAATTGAAAATAATGACATTGGATTGTACTCTAAAGTTCAAAAATAGACCTATGTATAAACTTGTGGAAAGACAGTTATATTACCTGGCTGTTTATTTATTATGTTTACATATTTTTACTAAAAATGTTTAATGAGTATCTGTTATATATCAGAATAAATACTGGTAAGTGGTATTGGTAAATAAAAATAAAAGTATCATGTTGTTTTTGCCTTGAAGACAGTTTAAATATGCTTGTAAAATAGTCTCAAAGAATTAGAACATGGGAAGGACCAGCTCTTTCTTGCTGAAGAGAGGTTTGTAAATAAGCACATGTTTTATCTGGTTTGAAAAAATGGTTATATTAACATTTCTGAGGTGAAGGGAAAAGGGTCAGGAAGAAAAACAAAAAAGTAAAAGAGAAAAATTTTACCCTGTGGTTATGGAAAAAGGCAGAGTCTACATAAGTTTTGTAAAGAAATAAATATAATGAGAGATTTCATGGAGAAAAATTAGATTTGGATCAAATAATGCAAAATCATTGTGGATATTAGAGTAGTTTGACCTTTTCCTACAGGGAATTTTATGGCCTTGAAGGTAATAATTTAATCTGCAAAACTGATAGCACAGTAGAAACTGAAGCAAGTAACTTAATTAGGAAGTTTTTACAATAATCTTAATAAAAACTGTAATAGAATTAAGATGATGAATGGATCAAAGAACTGTGAGAGGTAGAATCTTAGAAAGAAATAAAAAAAATTTCCAAACCCTTGATAGTTAATATCAGGTCCTGGCTTTCATATCATTTTATCAGGCATAACTTTATAAAGATATCAATTTCAACTATAATTATTGTTATTACTATTGTTAGTATTAATATTTGGTATTGTGATAGTCAAGATGGCCATGGGAGGAGGCCAAAAGTTAAAGAAAATAAAAATAATAAAGCAAGTAAATAAATAAATATACACATGGCTGTATACTTTTTCTGTATTGAAATCATTACAAAATAAATAATTTTGAATTATTTTTCTCTCAGCATTTTCTAAAAGAAGGGGTCATTAAAGGTCTATTTTTTCTTGAAGTATATTGGATACATTCAAGTTTCTTCATTTACATTATCAAATTTACCACACATTTCTGAAATAATCTTTTTATAGTGAATTAATAGATTTTATATGTCAGTTCAGTTCAGGCCAGTTCAGTCTCTCAGTCATATCTGACTCTTTGCAACCCCATGAACCACAGCACACCAGGCCTCCCTGTCCATCACCAACTCCCGAAGTTCACTCAGGCTCGTGTCCATCGAGTCAGTGATGCCATCCAGCGATCTCATCCTTGGTCGTCCCCTTCTCCTCCTGCCTCCAATCCCTCCCAGCATCAGGGTCTTTTCCAATGAGTCAACTCTTCGCATGAGGTGGCCAAAGTACTGGAGCTTCAGCTTTAGCATCATTCCTTTCCAAAGAAATTCCAGGGGTGATCTCCTTCAGAATGGACTGGTTGGATCTCCTTGCAGTCCAAGGGACTCTCAAGAGTCCTCTCCAACACCACAGTTCAAAAGCATCAGTTCTTTGGCGCTCAGCGTTCTTCACAGTCCAACTCTCACATCCATACATGACCACAGGAAAAACCATAGCCTTGACTACACAGACTTTAGTCGTCAAAGTAATGTATCTGTTTTTGAATATACTATTCTAGGTTGGTCATAACTTTTCTTCCAAGAAGTAAGTTATTTTAATTTTATGGCTGCA